>JAUZSX010345232.1:0-10355 GCA_034780655.1 Idiosepius hallami
GGTGTTACCCTTCACCTAGATGAGTTGCTCTCCCGAGTTAACGAGCCCCATCTGCCCGAGGCAGCTAAAGGTGAATACAATAGTTTTGACTGGGGTTTGAACTTGCGTAATACGATTCCAGAGCCCAAGCTTTTATCAATGCTCCACCGTCGCTGTCCAGGAAAGATATAAATCCCCATATTCACCCCAGCTATGGGTTAAATAGTGCAAATTGTGTTATTATTGTGTACAAAATAACATTTATCAAAAATGATTGTTCTTGGCATTAAATTGACCTAAAAAGGTTGATATGCCATGAAATACAAATAAGAAAAAATACTACTACTATTATTATTATTATTTTTATTTATCTATTTATTATTTGATAGTTATTTCCCTTGGCATTCTTCATTAGTTACTTGTTTTCATTCCAATAACCATAGTTGGGTCGGGTACTAGCGTCTATTTATGTGGAATATTGTTTATTGGTTCTTGCCTATAGAAAGGATTGAATCTGCAATCTCAATTAGAATTTTATGTGTCAACCGAAAACCATGAGTGTGAATTTCCATGGAAATTTTAGACATAATTTAAAACATTTATTCAAAAACCCCTGCAAATGCACTTAAGGTGTCCTGTCAGTTAGAAAAATCAAACCATAATAAAAATACTCTTGTACACAAAAATATGCAAACACTTAAAACGATTGTAGGTTAATATGTGATAAAATCTAGAAAGCAGGCTACAATTTTTCCCTCAGTGTGGCTATCTTTGTTTAGTGATACTATTAGCAGAATTTTACTTTTCAATTTAATTCCTGGAATGTTTGCACGAGGATAAATAAAAAAAATTCTAAGACAAATGACATAAACTCAATCTGAGTGAAAATAGAGCAAGAAAATTTTTATCAAGAAGGAATTTCTCGGTGGAAACATTCCTTGCACAAGTGTATTGAGCTATGTGGACCTTTTGTAGAAAAATAGTTTCTCTTCAATTTGTCTCAGAACTTTTTGATTTACCCTCGTGTATGCATACACACTTACAAATATAATGAAAGGAGGTCTTATGCATGATAATTGTTTAAGACAACTTGAGAAAATAGTTTATAATGGCTGCAAGAGATTTAAAAAAAATGGCTTGAAAACTCTATCTGATGATGAGTTTTATATAAACAATAAGTCCTATATGTATTCTAGCTAAGCCATCTAAGTAGCATGTGTGCTAGAGCATGTCCATCAAAGGTAGGTCTAACCATTCATAAAATTTTCTATGATAAACAACTTCTTTCGGGACAATGAGTTTAGCAGTCTCACATGTCACGCCTATGAGAGTGCCTGAAAAAGTGATTCAGCAGAATTGCACTGCCACACGTAGATTAAAACTTTTTTCTAGACATATTGTAGAGATGTTTTTAATCTATAACAAAACAAAAGAAAGAACTTGGAGGAAAAACATAATTTTTGTTATTTGAATCTATGAAAATTATAATCACCGTCATATAAATTTATGATTGTACTTTATTGTTTTATTAGTGGATGTATACTTTAAAAAGACAAAAATTTAGTTTTCACTCAGTATATTATTATAGGAATGTTATATTAATTTTTACATTTAAGCTAAATTTTATATTATTAGCAGAGAAATCAACATGTAAATGTTTTTTAATTTTTTTAAACAAGGTTAAAGAAAAAATATCTTTGTACATCCATTTTGCTATTTATTGAAATCCTAAACTACTGTTTTCAAAAAGAGACTCCATATATCTTTGATGCAACTTTCATCTTGTTTTCTCTCTTTGTTTTTTGTTATTCTTTTTGTTCTTTACTGTTTTCTTTCTCTCTTTTCTTCCTCTTTCCCTGGTTGTTCATCCTTTCTTTCCTCAGTTGTTCATTCATCTGTTCTTTCCTTCTTTCCTTTTTCTCTTTTTCCTTATTGTTGTTCTAAAGCAGTCATTTACTGAATGGATATTCTCTTGAATATTTGGCTTTTGGATTATCTGTTCTCTACCTGAAAATTCAAAGCTGAACAGATTTTGAGTGTCATGAAAACAAGTAATTTTGATTTAAACAAAACAAAAAAATGAGAGAATAAAAGATATTGGATCAAATAGCATCCTTCATTGTTTAACTCAAATTTACACAGTCACAGACACTAATATATATATTTATATATATATATATATATATATATATAAAATAATTTTTTTGCAACCCGTCGACAGGCCTGTTTTGCCGTTTCACAGCTCGTCAGGACGGCTCCGCAAACAGCAAGTCCGCCTTCGCTCAGGATCGAACGCAAACCAACTGGGTGACAGTCGGGTGTCTTACCATATGAGCTATGGCGGCTGGCCGAGAGAGAAGGGAATTTCTACTGATGTTATTTGTAGAGTGCCCAGCCGCTGAAGAAATCAGCAGGGACGATGCTATGACGCGATAAGTAAATAACTAGTAGACATACATCTCGACCTCCAGAGTGCTCGATTAACTTTGGGCAAAGTTAAATTTAATTAGAAAAAACAAAAAATAAGAATATATATCAGTGCCAACACGTTTCGGATTTTTCTTTCTTCAGGGCACATTTATTATTATTATTACTATTTTTTGTCTGTTAGGTCTTGTTAGGAATAAAACCTAATGGACAAGAATAATAATAATAATAATAAATGTGTCCTGAAGAAGGAAAAATCTGAAACACATAGGCACTGATATATATTCTTATTTTGTTTTTTCTAATTAATTTTTCTATCACATATTGTCGGAGTTTATTTCCCATTTTTCAATCATCAATCATCATTTGTCTAAGAAGTATTCGACACTAGGCACCCAAAAATATTTCACATACCTGATGGGGCTGGGAGCCTAATTTCCTTTAAAGTAGGCCCCTTGTGCTTGCACACAATTAGCTCGACGATCCTTCCACTGCTGAAAACGCTTCTGGAAGTTTTTATTTTGGAATGGTGTTCATCTCTGCCATTGTGTTCCACACTATCTTTTCTCCGTTCTCAAAACAGGATCCTGAAGTTGCAAGGAGCCATGTCTGGTGAGTAGGAAGATTGGCGAACGAATGAATTCCATGTTTGGCCAAGAAATGTTGGATCAAATAAGTTTGCAGAGACATTGGAAAAATAAGATCCGATACTTTTTTTACAGAAAGAGTATTTTTGTGTCGGGTGATGCCGCGCTATCATCACTATTTCGAATGTTAAAAATATGATTCAGATATTTTTAGACAGGCTTCGTAATTAACATAGCTACATCTTTCAAATTTAGCTTGATGTGCATTATAGCTTCCCTCATGTATTTTTTGACAAACTAGTAAACCTCCAGGAACCCTCTTGGAACTGCAAACCAAACTCTTTATTCATTCCACAATGATATACATTATGTAACCATTGTCAATCTATGTTTAGTATTATTAGCAACTTTCACATGTACACAAGATTCAACCTCGATTTTCTAGATTAGTGTCACTTAGTTTATATACAACAGTGCTAGGGCCACTATTCAGCATATAATAATTTAAACACCCAACAAACAAACTCTCTTTCCCTCTCAATTCGAATTTGCCCGTCAATAAAATTTTTGTTGAAAATCAGTTTTTTAAGTTATAGCATCTTCATGGGAGGCTACTCTTTATTTTTATGATGAAAGTTATTTCCCTTTGTTACTGTTGTTCAGTTACGTCTGATGATTTAAATAATTTCCTTTACACAAATTGTTTAAAAGAACCAATTCTTATTTTATGACAAGTCTTCATTTTTTTTAAAATAATCCTTTTTATTTAAAAATATATGCATCTCTCTCTCTCTCTCTCTCTTTCTCTCTCTCTCTCTCTTTCTCTCTCTCTCACGGGCGGTCAACGTGGCCTAGTGGATTGACAATCAGACTTCGGAACCGTGGTAAGCAGGTTTGAATCCAAGTTGTTCTGTCTACGTTGACATGTCGACTAATACCCTTGGGAAAGGTATGAATCCCCATCTTCCCTCCAGCTATGCAGTAAATAGTGCAACTTCTAATATTTAGAAAACACTATGAGTGTATAAAAAGAATGTTTATTTAAAGTAATAATTGTTCCCGGCAATAAAATGATCTAAAAAGGTTGTTGTTGTGGCCCTATGTTTCCTAGTGGAATCGAAAAGGCTAAAACAAAACAAAAACATAATTTTGAGGGAATTCTGAATTATATTGTTTATTATAGACTTTGCAAATAACTTTCACTTTCACTTTTTATCATATTTCACAATTGTATTTGGCTCACTTAAACCTTTGGACCCTGAAAGGCCGATATATCGGCCCTAACGACTTAGGGCAACAGAAGACACGCCAATATTTTCACCCTGATATGATCCTTTAATAGAAGAAGGGTTCTGAGTGACTAGTTGGTAATTTTGCTAAGTTGGGATCGAAAGGGTTAAAGGGGCTTTGTTTTTGGGGGAAGAAATATTTATTGGCTTAAAAAGTTATTCATTGTTTTATTTTTCATTCAAATTCTTGTGGAGCAACAATATGCAATAAAGGAGATTTCGGAAATTCTACTCTTCCATTGTGGAATAATAAACGTCTGTTGAGTTGCTCATCATTTATATCATATCACACAGTGTTGTGCGTGGTGTAACAACTAGTTTCCTCAAAAAGAGTAGCAGGGACACCAGAAGCAGGTTTGTTCCTTTCCCTGATTCAGTACCTGGTATTCATGAATGGTATTCATGAATGGTCACCCATCTAGCTAGTGACTAGGCTCAACATTACTTAACTTCGGTGATCTGACAGGAATTGACTGTATTAGTATAGTACCTGGTATTCTTAAATGGTCACCCATCTAACTAGTGATCAGGCTCGACGTTGTTTAACTTCAGTAATCTGACGCGAACCAATGTCTCCGACACGAAGACCATATCAGTACAGTACCTGGTATTTTTAAATAGTCACCCATCTAACTAGTGACCAGGCTTGACTTTGCTCAACTTCAGTGATCTGACGGGAACGGGTGTCTCCAATGTGACTTGACCAGACTGTTAAGTTGCTACAGTTGCCTAAAAGCATTTGATAGTGTATATCATCCACATCTCCACAGCAAACTTATGCAGGTAAGATGTTGTTATAAGCATAAATTTGAGAACCAGATTTTATGAACAAAGAGTATTATGCTTATAGAAAAACGTTTTTAGTTTGGTGCTGGAGTTAGATTAAGCCATGTTACTGCCTGGGACCTGACACTGCCAACACTGAATGCAAAAAGCCCAGGTATATAGAGCATGTAAAAGTGGCCTTGTGCCTAACATGGGCTGGTGCTGAACCAAATAAATGTAGTATATAATAATATATAAATATAAACTTGTCTCAGCCCTGATAAATACAAAGCATTTACACAAGTAGAATTCAAATATTAAAACTTTATTTAATGATTTTTTTATGAATAAACAACTTTTTGTCTGAAGAAAGTGATACAGACTTGGAGGCAAATAAAACGATCTATATAAAGCAAAACAATGTATATAAAACATAAAATCAATATAAACCAAACGTTTACGCGTCCAGTTATTTATCCTTTTTAAACTTTTTTGCGGGTCCAGTTAGTTTTGTTTTGTGTTTAACAGCATCAGGTCATTTTAACGTTGAGAACAATTACTTTTGATAAATGTTATTTTTATACAGACGGTTTTTTAATAACACAAGTTACACCATTTAATCCATAGCTGAAGGGAAAATGGGAATTCAAACCTTTCCCAAGGATATTAGTCAACATGCCATCGTAGACGGAACAACTTGGATAACTACAGTTCCGAAGTCCTATTGCCTATCCATTGGGCCATGTCAACTGCCCCACCCCACCCCCGAGTTAGTTTTTATTATTATGACTCAGGATGGTTTGATTTACAGTATATCAAAATTTTTAGGTCATTTTAATGCAGAGAACAATGCTATTTTTTTTATCCATACATAGTTGTTTTTAAAAGACACAATATGCATAACTGGGAGAAATGTGAATATTCATACCTTTCTCAAGGGTATTAGTCTAAATGTGAACGCCAATGGAATCACTGGTATTTGAACTTGTGTATTATGATTCTGAAGTGTGAATGACTATGTGGCCCTTTTTGTTAAACGTGCCACCTGAACTGTGAGCTGTCCATCAGACATGGCCACATAGAGATATATCGCCTGTTTATACCCATGAATCCCTGTTTAGAACCATTTTCGACCTCTTTTGATGTTAGATGCCATGTAGTGAGGACGCATAATCTGGCTCTCTGCTGGCAATACTTTCATATTAGTTAAGATTAGGGTAGTTTCTCCCCACTTACCTGATATTAACAAATCACCTTTCTATTGTATATTTCTGTAATTAATTATGTAAAATAAAATTTAGTTAGGTTTCTTTTAAATATCAAGACTGTGTTGCGTCTTCACTTCAACTTTATCCAAGACGAAGCCTGCGTTTCACAGCCAGAGATCAACCCCAAGAAGTCATCCTCAGCGAGCGAAGAAACAGCCGAAAAAAACCACACACACTCCACGGTAACATTTTCTATTTTGTTGAAGGACTTTTCTTATCCTGTAATACGGTGGTCGGTCGGTTGGTCAAAAGGGTTGGTTGGCCAATTTTACCTACTTCTTATCACCCAACAATGCATCACCCTACTATTCATCATTAGACTTTTCATCACATGTTTTTTTTCATCACATGGACAATTTATCACCCCAACCTGGATAACTTTCATAATTGCAAAGAAAAAATTACATCGATCTCTATCATACACCTGGCTTTGATTAAAAAAAATATCAGGTTGGAATCTGGTGCGGGATAGTCTGTCTTTGATGAGGGTGAATGGAGTCTTTCTAAGTCTTGGTTGTCAATCTACATGGTAATGGTGTCATGTTAAAAACTATGATGTAGGGCTGGCAGCTATGTCATTACTACCCATTTGGCTGAATGGAGTCTCTAAGCCTTGGTTGGCAATCCACATAGTGATGGTGTCACAATAAAAATACTATGATATAGGACTGGCAATCATGTCATTACTAGCCATTTGAAACTGTTATGAAGTAAAATCCATAACAGTTACTATGGTTGACTGATGATGATTGAAGGTGTTGGCTAAGTCAAAAAAGCTACTGGTTACTACATGTCAAATTAAGAAAAACCTAAATAAAATCTTATCAAATCTTATTATAAAACTTTTGTTCGACTAAAGCCTTCTCATGGCACCATTATAATGATAACATGAGTCAACAACAGATTTGTTGTCTGTGTTTTTTAGATGATTTAGGACAAATCTGATGCGTTGAATCCAAAAATCACATTGGTTTTGCTCAATCAGGTCAAATTTTTTAACAAGGCCATATGTTTTCCTAGGTTTTTGTTTACATGTATGCATCTATGGAGCATTTTGAAAGAAATTGGTGAGGGTAAAAAGCCATGTTCTGAGTGATTGTTTTGATTGGAAATAATCATTTTAATGACCAGAAGTATTCAGGTCCAATAGTTCTGAGTGATGATATGCATTGACAAAAATCACCTGAAAATAACATTAAAAATTTAATTGATTTTGTCACATGATCTGATTTTTTTTTTAAATCAACTTAACACAAAATCCTGACCTGAGGGAGAAAAATGGATGCCACTTCCTGTTTCAGTAATGCAAATATACCCTAAATCATTTGTAGAAATCTAGACAACATTCAAAAAATAAAAAAAATGTTGCCCAGTGTAATATATGATAATTAAATCCTATTTTCAGACTGTTTTTGCACCTTAGCCTGCACTTCCATGGCTACGCTATTGTTTCTTACAGACCTACCAAAAGATGCAAAGACCATCCAAGCAAGCTTAACAGTCCTGGTAGAAATCCGAAATGTGACTAATTTTTTCATGTTGGCTAGTGAACACTCTGCTTTTTGCCTGCGCCGGTGTTATCTGGTGGGATTAGACCTGAGATACCGCCACTGTTACAGGAGGTTCAGCATAGGTGGGAGACATACCACCGGCTACACTGGTCCCACAGGCGTCCAGGCCTAGTGGGCTAACGTTGGTCATAAGATTCCATAGTTCGATCTCTATAGCATTGTCGGTTACGACAGATGCTTGTCCAAACCAAACCAATAGAAAATCATTTAGAGATGAGTAAATGCATTGATAATAAATTAGGGATGTGGTGGATCTACCGACAGATAAACAAATACTTAGTGGGAGGAGAATGGATACCAATCAAAAGTTTTTTACATTTTTAACAGTGCCGTGCTTAGCCACTTGGTGGCCTGATGTAGACTACCTTGCGGGCCCTTTACCCTAAAAATACAAGTTGCGCCCCTCAGCTTACTGAAGCCTTCAACTATATATACATACATGTACAAATATACATATAGAGAGAGGTAGGCAGAAAGTGTAATAGTGATTTTCTAATTAATCCTAACAATTAATTATTTTGGTAATTTTTTGCATTACAAAAGATGTGTGAAGCTTTGCGGGCCCCTATATAGCATGCGCCCCCTATATAGCATGCGCCCCCCTGCAATTGCGGGTTCTGCGGGGGCACTAAGCACGGTCCTGATTTTTATAAAAGAAGTGATTTCAAACCCTGAAGTTCAAAGTTTGGCTTAAAAGATCATCTTCCATCTTTGATCATGTATTTAAACAAAGCAGATTTAGCTTCTTGGTAAGAAAGAGAAATGAAAATAAATTCATCCTTTGTTTGCCTTTGTAAGAATCTTTCAGGCTTAAAACTCATAAAATCAGTTGCATTCAATCTCTGTGACATTTAAGGAAAAGTTCAACTTGATACAATTCCAGATCTTCTTAATACAACAGACATATAAGCAGATTATTTTAGATGATAATATCCACAATAATAATGGTGACGAGGGTAATACATAAGGATGATGATAATGATGACTATAATAGTGATTAGGAAGTGGTGGAGGTGATAAGGAAAATAATGGTATTCATCATAATAAGAACAATAAAAATAATGTTGATAATAATGGTAATAATGAAATGTAGCTTGGCCTGTAAAAATTTTTTTACAGATTCCAAAAAAAAAGTAAAAATCATTTTTTGCCCTTAAGATTAAAATTGCTTTGTCTAAATAACTTGAAATGAATCTCTGATTCTTAATAATGGAATTAATGATGTTTTTTACAGTTTTAATTTCTCACACAAAAAAATTAAATAGAGAAGCCAAAAGTGTCTTACTATTTCTAGTTTTACAGTAACGTGTTTTTATCCAATCAGAACATTGTTGGCAGTGCCATGCTTAACAACATAGCAGCCCCGACGCAGACTGCGCCTTGCGGCCCCTTCACTCTAAAAAGTCAAGTTGCACTTCCTCAACATACTGGAGGCTTCGATCAAAGACCATACATTCTATTATATATATGTAGAGAGAGAAAACAGAAACAGACAGTTGTGTTGATAGATGTACGTATATATTGACATATTTTCTAATTAATTTTAATAATTTATTATTTAGATAATGTTTTGCATTACAGAAGATCTGTGAAGCCAAGGAGCCTTGCGACCCCCTCGCAATTGCGGGGGTCTGCATAGGCCGTAAGCATGGCCCTGATTGCTGGGTATTTCTCTATTAAGAGAACTAAATCTTTTCTGTTTATCTTAAATAATTGTTAAATAGGCATTCAGAACTTTCCATTTTTTTTCTGAGGTAAAACATTATGGAATGACTAGGCATATTAATATATAGATCATGATTATAATGATATGATAATGATGGTTGGCAGCTAGGGTGGAGCATTGGTAAAAGCTTGGACTATTGGATCTTATTACTGCCTCAGGCAGATGGAGCTTGTTAACTCGGAAGAGTACCTTGTCTAGGTGAAAGGCAACACTGATTTCAAAAGCCAATAAAAACTTCTCCAGGTTGGTGATTGAGCATAGAGCTAGCAACTCTTTTTCGAAAAACAAGAAAAAAAAGTTGCTGCCCAACTAGGTGTAACCATTGATGATGATAATGATGATAATAGTGTTATTATCGAATTGATAATAAAGGAATGGAGATGATGATAATTTATATAATTTTTTGTTTATGAAGTTGTAGCAGTCTCACCTCAAACCGGAATCGCGCCAGGTGATCCGGCCACCTACTGACCTGTTGGCCGGAACCGCGTAGTGATTCCTACGAGTAATCTGAGGGACTACTTCGACCCACTCCCAGAACTTTGGTCAGTCACGAGACGGAGCCTGGCCAGCAGAAGAGAAGGACCTCTCTCCTTCACCTTTCCACATCCACTCACACACAGGATGTCGTCTCAGCCTTCTTCACTTTCTCGCTGCCAATAAAATCCATATTTGTTTTGTAACGAAGGTCTCGTGTTGTTTGTCACATTTATTTAATTATTAGTGAGGGTTGATGGTAGCAC
>JAUZSX010345253.1:0-10354 GCA_034780655.1 Idiosepius hallami
TATCTATCGACGGACCGTTTCGGAATTATATTAATCTTTTTTTTTTTTTTGCGAGTGCTCTTAAACTAACATGAAGTACAAAAGATAATTAAAAAAATACTTAAAGTTTTCACTAACATTCTGCAATATTCCTCAACATCCACCCAAAGCAATTTTCCTTTGCCCCCACAAAAACTGACATATGATCTGGAATAAACTCTTCGAAGTACCACACTAACGCTTCAATTGGGGGGGGGGGGCTCATCCAGGTGTTCTCTATTAATTGCGTGTAGATTTCATCGTCATCGGGGTTGACAAAATTTCTGTCGTGAATTACCACTTCGTGCTGGTAAATTCCATCGTCAATGTCATCAATTCGGGCATATGCAGCCCATCCATCCGAAATGATTCTACTAGAACCCACTGTTTAATAATCGCATATAATGTTTCCCTCTTTCGGTCGGGTACTTCTATCAGGCAGCATTTTCCGGTACCTCTTTAAATGGCACTGAACACCCAGTGCCCTTCTCTCCACATGCCTCTATTATATTTTCGATGAAAGAAAAAATCTTTCATCGATTTCCACTTGAAAGGGGGGAAAGACGACTTGGTTCTGCTCTTTGTATTTAGAACCCGTATGTAGCCATTTCTCCTGTAGCGAGAGTGGTAGCTTGAGCTTGGCTACCAATGGTTTGAGTCCCCTGGCAGTATCCAGGACGGCTAGGTTTCCGTCTTCTCTAGCCGACAGGAGCTCCTCAAGCAGATCCCCGTATTCCCTCAGCCTGGGGTAGTCAGATCGTCAGCTTGGGGAAGTTTTCCAAACGTCGGAAATGCGCCTCTTCGATGACCTCAGTGGCACCGTAACACTCCTCGAGTCGCTCCCACACCTTAAATAGGGCCCTCGCTGGGTTGATGTTAACAGCCCTTATTCTTATGGCGTAGGCGCTGGACTCCTTGCCAAGTCATGTGATGAGCAGGTCTAGCTCTTCCTTGGAGAAGAGACTGAGGTTTTTAGTCATGTTCTGAAATGACTGTTTCCACACCTGGTAGTCTTCCGCCTTGTCGTTGTGCTTCATCAAGCCGGTCTTGAGGATCTGACTCCGGGTGAAGACCTTTACAAGAATGGGGGGTGGGCTGCTGACAACATGCTCTCCTCGTTTCACCTATGCCTTCATTTACTTCGGCATGTTGGGTGGGTGAGTGGTAGCTGATGACTGGAGGTGAGGCTAGCAGGTACAGTCTGGACGGTTACGACATGGGTTGACTCAGGCGTTGTAATCATGACATTATTAATATGATCGCCATCCTTTGTGGTGGCATCAAAAATAAGAATAGACAAAGCAGAGTTAAAGATTTTATCCACAGTCATATAGTCTGCAATAAAACTTAACTCTGCTGGCATCTTCAAAACAGTTGTTCATAAATACACTTTAAAATCAATTTTAAAAAATAGACATTGATTTTTTTAACCAATTCGGGTAATCTTTTTGCTGATCCATTATGTAATTTACGTATATAAAATAGCTTTTTTGCTATGTATAATTTTTTTTTTTTTTTTTTTTAACACACTGTCTGTGTTGACACATAAAATCAAACATAATCTGTAAAAGTACAAATAAAGAAAGGTTGGAATTTTGGAAAAAGGTTCTGCTCCTTATCGAAATTATTTTTTTACATTTGCAGCACCTCCAGCAAACTTTATCAATTTTTGAATTTGAATAACCCTGAATTGACATAGCATGCCCACAGGAACAATACTTGTTCTGTGCGATCAATCTTTTGGATTGAGCATAATGTATTGCTGAATCCTTAAAAAAATTTTTGAATAAATTCATTTTGGGGCTTTCTGCAGAAATAGCCATTCTAAGAAGTTGAAGTATTGAAGAATTAATTCTTAATAATTTTTTCAAATATTTGTTCATGCTGATGTGGGGTATTCAATAAATAAGAAATATATATTTTTTTGTTTTGTTGTAAATATTCAATTAAAACATGGGTGGATCTATACAATACAAACACCCCTATATTTAAGATTTCATAAGATTAAAAAATTCAGTTCAATCAAATATTAAATATAAATACATACCTTAATCAAGTTTGAAATGGTGCCTACTGAACCACCGAAAATTGACCTATGACGCTTTCTGCAAACATGGTGTGCTCCCTGGCAGATGACATGGCTTCATTTAGATTACCAGCTACTGTCAGGAAAGATTTCTCATATTTCTTTATGTCATGAATTTTTTTTTTTAATACTAATTGAATGTGTACAGGAAATCTTGCATCCCCAGGGGCCATCTACACACTTATTGTAATTTTGTTTTCAAAGTCCAAAGAGTTACCGAAGAAGTCATTTTTATAATGGAATATTTGACTGGGTTCTTGAATGCACTGCTAAGCAGAGTCTTTACTAACTGCATAGAATTCTGAGCATTGTGCTCGCTCATCTCTTTTGTATAGAAGGCTTGCATTCAAGGCCCAGTCAATACCTTTCCGATGGCCCCCAACACTTGTAGATTGATGGTAGCGGTTTCTTGAGAAAATCTTTGTCAAACTTTTTTCTTGTGGTTACCAATTAATCCCCATTGACAAACTGGAGCTTCTACGTGCCATTGGGCGACCTGACAAAAGTATGCAATAATACATTTTTCTGTGGTTGGTTACTTGTATTTGTTTATCTTTTTCCTTTCGTTCTTGTTGCAATTCCCTAACCAGTTTTTGGAGGGATTTTATTTTCAAATTTGCTCGGTCAGTTTTTAATAGCTGTGTCTTGTATATCTCTTTGTAGCAACCACAGCACTTATGCTTGCCTTTAGATCTGGTGGTATGAGGTTCTTGGGTTGTTCTCTCAGGGGGAAGAAGAGCTGTCGAGGAGGTGGGAGCAGCAGCAGGCTCTGGGATGGTAGTAGCTCTAGGCTGTGGGTTAGTAGCCCTAACATAAGAAACTGGTTTCAGGAGATCAATATTTGGATTTTTAAGACAGTTTCCTATACTTCTCAAAACCTTCCTATACTTCTCAAAACCTTCCTATACTTCTCAAAACCTTCCTATACTTCTCAAAACCTTCCTATACTTTTCAAAACCTTCCTATACTTCTCAGAACCTTCCTATACTTCTCAGAACCTTCCTATACTTCTCAGAACCCTTATTTTATTTGAATCGATTGGTATATGATTACAATCAGAATTCGTCTCATTGATCCAATCTCTAACAGTTTACAGTGGCACTTCTGGTTATAATTTTATATAGTGCATGACCTAATAATACAGGTGTACCACGTTGCAATTTAGCTCTATTAATTGCTTTTCCTATTGTAATTCCAATATCTTCACTGTTCTGTGATTTACAGATTCCCTGTCTGTTAAACAAGAGCTAATTTTAGCAATAATATTATTTTTAACTTTTTTCTTCAGGTTGTTCACTTACTTTACAATGTATCTGAGCCAATTTTCTAATACAGTCATTTATGTGACTTGCATAGTCCTTGGCATAACCACCAGGTACAGTCTGGACAGATACAACATGGGTTGACTCTGGCATTGTTATCATCACATTATTAATATGTTCGCCATCCTTTGTGGTGGCGTCAAAAATGAGAGTAGGTGAAGCAGAGTTAAGGACTTTATCAATAGTCATATGGTGTGCAATAAAACTTAACTCTGTTGGCATCTTCAAAACAGTTGTTCGTAAATACACTTTAAAATCAATTTTAAAATATAGACATATTAATTTTTAACCAATTAAGGTAATCTTTTTGCTGATACATTATGTAATTTACATATATAAAATAGCTTCTGAAGTTTTGCTAAAGTAACATCAGTATCTAAATCCTCATTGAAAAAGTCTACAGACATTTCCAGTAACCTCAGTGGTTTATCAACTACATTTTTTATACGCTCTACTACACTTTTAACAACAGATATACCTTCTACATGTCCAACAGTTTGGGATGTAGAAAAAGTATACAATTTTGACGTTTACGGCCCTGACAAAAATTTTCCTATCATGCCTAAAACTTGCAATTCTAAGATGCCTACTGTAGAGGTGAAATCTTTGAGGATGGCTGACTGTAATCCAGCACATGAAACTGTGCCTGTAGAGAGAAATTCTGAGAATGTTTCATAATGAACTACTAATGTCAAATAATATATGTAATCTGTTTCCTCTATATCTTGGCAGAAACCCCTTTGGTAAGCCAGACTTCTCTAAAAATGAGATAAATCCCTTTGGATGTCCCTTAACTATCCTTATACCTGAATTTATTGATGGCCAATACAATGTTGCTAGCTACACAATCATTTCCTAACAAATAACCCTTATCAGTTTCAACAGCTTTAAGTGCAGAACGTGTCCCACTGGCAATACTTTCCAATGCATGTAAATGACAATTCAATTTATTCAAAGATACATTCCATGTCTCCCCTTGACGGGAAATTGTAGCAAAGTTGACAACCACCCTATCAGTGAGAGTATTACTAATCTTTCAAACCATACTCTTTCTGGTTGTCTCAAAATCACAATGATAAAATTGACAATAAACATTAACAATACGATTGATAGAATATAAAAGATGGTTTTCATAGTCTTCAGCAGTACAACTAGGCAGTTGATCAATAGACATGACATAACAATTGGAAGGTGATGTTATATGGATCTCATTGACATGGACACCTACCTGAGTAGTGGCATCAAAGCCTAATGTAAGGTTTTCAATGCTTAAAATATACTCAGCTACCTGAAAGTCTGAAATGACCCCTAACTCCCTTACCATCATCTCTACAGTTGGTCTATGTGGTATATTTTCTATACTATATCCACACCTACCTACAAAGCTTTTTATCAAGTTAGGAACATTTATAGTTGAAACATTATTCAAAATACAATCATACACAAACATTCTCATGTCCAGTGAAAAGGTCTTCCCTTCCTTTTGAAAAATTTTAGCATGATTCTTTCATAAGATCCACCTGTTCCTCTAAAATAAACCTGTCATTCTCTAACTCAGATATTATAACATCTTTTTCTTTCAGTTCATTTTCAAGGACAGTCACAACACCCTTGTCAGCATCAGTGACACTGTTCACCTGACTTTCTCGCTTTCCTCTGTAATATTTTTTTAACTCTGTGTTTTTTCTTTTGATTCCTCAGTTCATGCTCAAGTCGTAGGAAGTGTTCTACGTTTTTTTATTTTTTGAGATCCTTCCTCAACAGTGATAATCACCCTCTGTTTAGAGATCACTCTTTTTCCTCAGCAAGTCCTGGTTCAAGTATTTGACAGTCATCCCATGCGTTGACTTGATATTAGCTTTCAGTCCTTGCATAGATGTCTTGTATTTTTATTGCATATCCTGCTTTGATATAGAAAAAAAATAAAGTCTCTTCTTCATTAATCTGCACCTTGGTGTTAATGGCTTTCTTAATGAGGTTCTTCTCTTGGAGGAGGTTGTTGGCATAGCAGGAATTGCTACAGCTAATGGAGTTGAAGAAGTGGTCGGTGTTGGGCTGCATTCATTCCCTTGGCTAGTCTTTGTTTCAATATCAACAGGAGGGTTGTCTGACTGGACTTTATTGAAAATAAACACCTCATCACCCAAGTGCATGAATTTCTTCAGGTCATTCTCTCTTGATAAGTTGGTGTATTTTTTTATTGAACAGTCCAACAATTTTTTTTATTTGCCAAGGTTGTATGATGCAAGTGATTTTCATGTTTGCATCAACAGCAGAAATTGTCTGCACTATTGACTTGTTATTCTGGTGAAACAGGTGCAGAACATGTCCATTTTTCAGTGGATCATTACTTGGAATTGAATCTGCTTTTGTCTGTGTTCAAGATACGGCGCTCTGATTTAGGATCATCAAACAGTCTAGCATCTTGGTAGACAGTTTCAACCAAAGCAAAGTAATCGTTCAAAAGTCTGCTGCTAATTCATATTTAGTTAATACCACTTCTTCCACTACTTCATCTTCCTTATTATATTCAACAGGATACTTACTATTTTCAAAACTAATTACTAGACCGTTAAATTCTTTATCCTTATTATTATCTTCCCAGACATGTAAAATATTTCTACCAATGATACTGCCTAACAAAATATTTCTAATTTCCACATGATCTGGGAACTTCTATCAAAAGGTTATTTGGAAGAGATGGCTAATTTTTTTTCTATGTTTTTTTAATTCTATTTCTAATTGTTTTCTATTTTTATCTGAAATTCTTTTTTTAACAATTTTATTTACTAATTTTTTATGTTCAGTATCATTTTTATGGTCTTCTGTGCTGTTTCATTGCTAACTTAATTAACCTATCTAAAAATTCATCATGAAATACATCACCATAGAGGACATCTAAAACATTATTTCTATTGGCCTTGATGAGATTACTTATTGTGAAAGTATCTAAAGCTGATGAGGACAGTTTCCTAGCACTATACTCACCAAAGACTCTGCCTCCATGGTGCATGGCCTAGATGAGGATAGAGCTGCCTGTCTTAATCTATCGAATCTAGCAAAACCAGCTGAATACTGCCTTTGGATGACACCGATGATAGCTTCCAAAGACTTTTTCATCATCCATGTCAACAAGTCAGAATTTTGGGAAAGTAGGGGGGGGTCCCTTTGGAGGAAGGTGCACGCTGATTCCGCCGGAAACCCAGGGCATCAAACCTCTATGGAGTAAATGGTCATGTGCCACCCTTTCAAGACAGCTTCGTATAAAATGTGGACATTCATGGCCCTGAAAACAGCTTGCCTATAATTCCTAGTACCTTAAGTTGTAAAACAGCTACTTCATTTCCAAAGGCAAATGCTAAGTCCCTACATAATGTTTTATTTTTGCTAAATGCATTAAGAAAAGATAAAAACAAATTACATGTATCTATACATATATATGTATCCTAGGTGAAATATTACATTAATCCTATTACCTCTATACCTAGGGATAAGGCTATTTGGGAAATTTTCTAATAAAAAACTTTTGAACTCTTTTATGAGTCCCTTATTATTGCTGTACCTCAGGGAGCTCATTTTCATTATCATGATGTGGCCAATACAATCTTTCGAACTGAATGGCAAATTCAAAACACTGGGGTCTTCAAACCCCTTTAATTTGGAACAAACATCCTTTGAAATGGCCTCTAAAGGATGAATGTTACAGTTTAGCTCAAGGAGCTTTTTTTCCCATTCTAACTCTAATAAAAATAAAGTTAGATGGTTGACAGAAGCCCTGTCAGTTAAACATGCTTTAATTTTTTCAATTAATCCTTTTTTCGTAACGTTATAATTAGTTTCCATTACAGTGGAATGTACAACAGCCAACCAGTTTATTGAACTAACAATGTGATTTTTGTAGTCCTGAGCAGTGCCACCAGGTAGATGTTGCACTGATATCACACAAGATGTCTCGGAGGTTGTTAGCATTATATTATTTATATGATCCCCATCACGTGTTGTTGCATCAAAAATTAAAGTGGCATCATCAGCCTTTAAAACAATGTCAGCACTGAAAAAATCACTTATGAAGCCTAATTCGGCTTGCATACGAAAAACAGATGCAGTCGAAAAAACTTTTCCTTTTACATTAAAAAAAATTAAAAATGTAATTCAGAATTGGAGGCACAGTTTTTGAGGAAATGCTATACAATTTACACATATCGTGTAATTCTCTAGATTCTATATCAGATATAGATATACATTTATTTTTTTGGGAATGGGGTGTGATTTTTTACGCAATTCTATACGCAAATTCCTCACAACACTTCGCAATTGATTAATAGTCCTTATCAGCCGTTTTGAGACATCAATTTCAATGTCGGTAATTGTTGAAGCATCAACATAATTGGGGCTGGGGCTGGGAGTCAGTTCTTCTATTGGGTTTCTCCCTCTTTGGATGTGGGCAGCCTCATCACAGAATTCTTTAAAATTTTCTATCTCATCAGTCCTGAAAGACCTCCGCCATCTTTTGAATTTTTGATGAACATTTCGAGCTTTGGAGTCTAGGATTGCTGGAAATCCATTTTTATCATTTTCTATGGAGGCCCATTCTACTGCCTTTCTCCGACTAAGGGATCTCCCTTCCTTTTTGAATAAAATATGGCCAATAAGAACTGGTTGTCCCATTTCAACCTGACTATATTTCTTTAAAATTGAAAGTAAAAATATTTTTCAAATGTTGGACATTATTTTTTTTTTTTATTGAAGGAAAGTTTATAAAAAAATCAAATAGTTAAAAGAAATGTAGAAAAAAAAAAAAAATTTTAAATGAACTTTTAAGCAAGTATTAATTTGAACATTTTTTTTTGTTTTTTTTTTTTAAATCAATTAAAAGTCAACAGACTTGACTAAATTCATTTTTTTTTTTTTTCCATGATGAAAGAAAAACCATTCATGACAAAAAATAGCTCTGCTAGAAGCGTGAGGCATTTTCCTTAATGTATTTGTAACTTTGCGTATGTGTCTGGAACTCCGTGCTTTTGGTTTGCCTCATTTTGGTGTGGAAGGAGTAACTTTTCCTTTGGATAAGAAATTTTTAATTGTGCGATGATCTCGATTCAAAGTTTTTGCAATCTCAAGTGAACTTTTCCTTCTCGAACACAATTGAATTATTTGCTGCGTTTCATTTTGAGTAAGTTTGATTTTTTTTTACCCATTTTATGCTATTTGCTTAAACTATCCGTTCACTCGCAAATCTGGAAAAATAAAATAAAAAAACTGATGAAAACAGCATTTTTTGCATACAAAATCTAAAAAAAAAAACGTTATTAAATTCTAAGCATAAAATTGATGAAAAATTTTTGTATTTTTCAATAAGTTCCTAATTTTTCGATGGTTTTTATGATTTGCATAAACAGTCCGGTCACACTGTATGTGTGTGTGTGTGTGACTATAAATCCATTTATTTCACACTTTTGTGGGGGGGGGGAATTCTGCTCTCAGCCTTATTCCTGCCTGGTTATCCTAGCCAATTTCATTTGAGTATTCCAACCAACTCGGCAACTTCTGCGCCGTCATATGACCCTATGGGTACATCGAATTTGGGGTTGTTCCTTTTAGTCCATAGTTCATAATTATGGAATAGAACCGACCTAGAGAATTTGATGGTGTTTACGGTGTGACTAAGTATGTCTATGTATTCCTTTGCTAAATTTAGGGATTTATCTAGGGTGGATTCAGTTATCGAGGGATAGAAGTCTTTCATATCATTTTAAGAATTTGTAGTTTTTGTGGGTGTCTGTTGTTGAACCACTCGATGCAATCAGCGGTGTTGCGCCATTGGTTAAAATTCAGTGCGACTCTCAATGTTGTGCAGATATCTTCTAGTAGTTGTTTACTAATCTTGCCTATTGCTTTTTTTGTGGGGTTGATTAGTCGGAAGGAGGGTTTAGATCTGAAGTCAGATTTGTGGTCTTTTACGGCTATGAAGCAATTCTTTTTTGGCAAGTATGGGGAATTAATAAATATCAGAAGCTTTGGTTGTAAGTATTTTCTTTTTATTGAATTTCTTAACTGATCTTTTTTATCTCGTGTTTTTGTTATAACGCTCTAATCATTTCAAAACTAAACGCCTCTCAATACAAGGGAACAACTCTGTTAAGAGTTGTGTCCCTTTTAATTTGAATAACACATAAGGGTTATGAAGATATCGCCACACAAGCTTCTCGACACTGCTGGAAATTTTGAGATCTTCGGCGAGTTTTCGATCTACGTTGTTGATTTCTTGTTCTAGGTCAAGTTGGGCTTTTCTGTAAAATTTGGTGACTTCTTTGTTTAGGTGTCTGCTATATTTTGGTGGGGCATTTTGTATAAGTTGGGGGATTTGTCGGCTTTTACTATGATGTTTTTTGTCTGGTTAATTTTGCGGTTGTCCTTTTTTTTTTCGTTGTATATCATTCATAGGGTTATTTGTAAATTTTATGTTCTTTATAGTCGTTTTGCACATCTTCCTGAACCTTTCAACATATTCATGTCTCAATTTTAGAGACTGTAGCAGTTTCGCCCGACTGGAGGGATCAGGACACAATTCGTCCAATCCATGACTGACTATTAATAAACGAGGACTATACCCAGTTTGTAAAAAATGATTGGGTGTTAAAATATCAAGACTTCCTTCAGAAGCTTCTATAGAAGTAAGTGATAAGAAAAGAGCAATAGCTTAGCTCTATGATAGGAGTCAGTGTTTCGGCGCTTCAGCTTATCGCAAAACCTCAACACATTTTCCAGAACATTAATTGTTTTTGTTAATGATGAATAATTGTTAATATTAATGGGGAAGTAAAAGCCCACGAGGTCGGACTCAAACTTTTGTGTTTCCTTGACTGTGGGTGGAGGATGATTGGATTTGAAGCCATATTTGTTGTCTGTCATGTCTGGAGAAGGAAGT
>JAUZSX010345264.1:0-10354 GCA_034780655.1 Idiosepius hallami
GTTAACATATTGACAAATACCCTTGGGAAAGGTATGAAGCCCCATCTTTCCTCTAGCTATGGTCGACGTGGCCCAGTGGATAGGCAATCTGACTTTGGAACCGTTGTATGCGGGTTCAAATCCAAGTTATTCTGTCTACGTTAACATGTCGACTAATACCCTTGGAAAAGGTATGAGGCGCCATCTCCAGCTACGGGTTAAATAGTGCAAGACCTCAACAGCAGCTGATGTTCACAGTGACACAACAGCACTGAAGGTGGTTGAAGGCTGCAACAGAGGATGGCCTTGAGTCGTCGTGGTTCTCTCCATGCCACTGGCTCCAGGTCCTCCTCCTCTGCCAAGGGGTCGTATGGTCAGTGCAGGTGCATCAGTCTCCCCATGTTAAAAAGACATCAAGCGCATGCGTCCTCCTGAAAGGGTCCATAGGTTCTAAGATGGAGGACAGTCATACTCGACCACGAGTGATCGCCAAGTTCAGAGCAAGGTAGTTTCAGAAGTCAAAATTCTCAGTTTAAATCCTTAAAAAAAAAAAAAAAAAAAAAAAAAAAAAAAATTCTACCGCCCACCCACCTGCAAAATAACCAGAGAGAGAGTCGTAGTCATTTCTACTCGACTGACCTTAAACTCGTTAGGCAAGGTGGCACTTTCTTATTCTTCTTGTTGATAGACATTAACCAATGGCAATTATTTTATTTAGAAGATACAACGAGGTCCATTTTGAATAAAAAAGACAAAAAAAAAAAAAAAAATCCAAAGCAAACGAATTGGCCTGACTTAGTATGAATGAGATTGACAATACTACCAACACCTACTCTGCCTTATAGCAGAAACCAGATAGCTTATACAGGGAGGGGGGGATAGGGCTGGAAATGCGGAGCGGGTGGAATGGAGTGAGCCAAAATTAGACTGAAGCCCAGGGGTTTCCCTAGAAGAGTGACCTTAACCCTCTTAAAAAAATAAAAAAAAAAACAAAAAAAAAAAACGGTTCCTTGACCAAAGTAGTTTGGGGGTCATATGTCATTAAAACTTTTGGGACAATTCCTTCAACAGTAGACAGTAAGAGTGTTTAAAATTTAATTTTTTTTTATTGGACCATTCCTTTATTTAATCTCAATCTTTGCAATCATTGATTTTCAATATTTATCGGGGGGGGGGGGTTCCTGACACAATGCCTATCTAAGAACACTAGCAGGCACACAAAGAATGGCTGTGTGAACTCTAAAAAAAATCAGGACAGCCGTTTCGGAGTCCACACGGAAAGAACTCAAACACGGTCAGAGACAGACAAAATTCGATTAATATCCAAGTTTAGATTTGACCTGAAAAAAATAAAAATTGAGAGCAATTCGCATTGATGTGAAGAATTGGGAGCAGCTGGCTCTTGACAGAGATAACTGGCATGAGAGCCTCCATAATAGGAAAAATAATTATCAAAAAAAAAAAATTGAGGAAGTATCCTATCAGAAACACCTGAAACGTCACACACCTGGAGTATAAAAGTGTGCGCTCTGTGACAAGAGTTCTCATAGTATACATGGTCTGCAGCAACACCAGAAGAGAGGGCATCCCCTTCTAGAATAGTTAACTTCAGAAATGAAGGACTGCTTATGATGATGATATAAAGAAAGCACTTAGAGTCAGGGTGGTCATGTTCATACCTTTCCCAAGCTAGAAAGGGACTAATAGGCCAGCAGAGATTTAAAGTTGTGTATTTAAATTACAAATCAAAGCTAAAAAAAAAAAAAAAGCTTGTTGGGGAAGCACCCCTACTGCCTAAAATAGTGAACTATACCATGACATCACTTCGGTTCAGCGAAAGTGGAGCATTGGTAAAAACTTGGGGTCTGGAATCGTATTACCCCAGTTCAAATCCCAGTCAAAACCATTACGTTCACCTTTAGCTGCCTCGGGCAGATGGGGCTCATTAACTTGGGAGAGCAGCTCATCTAGGTGAAGGGTAACACCGAATGCAAAAAGCCCGGCTAAGAGCACGTAAAAATGATCTTGTGACAAACTTGAGTTGGTGCTCACCAAGTAAATATAATATCAACCTTTTTAAGGTCATTTAAATGCTGAGAACAATCATTTATAACAATAACGCCTGCAGTGTCTAGGGTGCATCACTGCATAACTTCTTCTTGCTGGCTGTGACTTCTGCAGACGTTGTTACAAGGTTGGGCTGGAAGGTGGGAAGAACTCAGAATGCTGCCAAAAACAAAGACGAATGAAATCAAACAAATGAGAGATGTTTCTTTTAAATCTGACGACTTTATTCTATTGTTGGTTGCAATGGAGAGAGATGGCTTGTGGTGAAGTCTTCAATTGACTTAGATTTTAGGCTCGGTACTAGGGCCAAAGCCCTCTAGAGACTCTGACTGGCAACTTTAAGAAAACTTCCCTAACTATAATTTTATATACTTGTGGGTGTGTCTATCATACTTTTGGTCCCACCCACTTATTGTAATATGTAAATCTGGTATGATTCCTGAAATTTACCACATTTGGATATTAACTGTCATCTGTGGCTCTATACTACTTGAAATCATCTGGGAGGTTTTAGCTCAAACCATCCTCATTTCTCTTAAAAGTCCTTAATTCTTAATCTTATTAATTAATACATAAACTTTTTAAATTTTTGTCTGTTATCAGAACATGATTGGATAATTCAAATTAGTTCTCAAATCTGATTGGCTGTTTACACAACGTACAGAGTTCATACTTTTTCAACAAAATAAAACAAGATATTCTTAATGTCAGTGTATTTAACTGTAGATGAAAATAAAATAGATGTTTTGGGTTTGTATTTAGTTATGTCCCATGTCATTTTTGGTAGTAGCTTAAAAAATGTATTATAGGTTTTTACCATGTAGTTTCTAAATTATATACTTCTTTGATAATTTTTAAAAGAATTTTAACTAATTTTACACTTTAAAAAAATTATCAGCTTTTGCTAAAATTTTCAATAAATACTTTATAACCATAAAATGTATCTCATATTAATCTTGTAATAATAATTTTGGTCCCAAACCAGTTTTTTTTATATATTTTACAATTAAAATTATTTTCAATCTATTTTCCCTAATATTTTTTCCCTTCTATTTTTCCTAATAAATACTAGACAGATTTCCTGTCACACATTTTTTTAAAAATGTTTTTTTTTGTTTACATGTAGTTTTTTTTTTTTTTTTTAACAATCCAATATGCATTATTTAATCGATTGCTGTTTGTGCAAATTGCACTTCGAGGATACAACATTTATTTCCATTCTGTTGACATGCCTTATCAAGAAATAAGTTTTATAAAGTTTGTTTCGTTTTTAAATATATTTAAAATATTTCGATTGTATTTGGTAATTTTTTCCCTGTTTTGGTTTTGGTTGTTACATTTTGAATTTGAAAAAGTTGAGATGATGAATCTTCAAATAAAGCTTCATAAGCAAATAAATTCTATGACTTAAAATAACTCAACATTTTTTTTTTCTTTCAGTATTTGGGATGTGTGGAGGTGAAAGAATCAATGAGAACGTTGGATTTTGAAACCAGAACTAATTTAGCAAGGTATGTCCACCATTTTTGAAGGAGGGAGGGAGGGAGGGAGGGAGGGAGAGAAACCCTATATGGTATGTCCACCATTTTTGAAGGGAAGGAGATAAGTAGAGAAGGAACTCTTCATGGTATGTGCACCGTTTCGGAAAGAAGGGGGGATAGAGATAAGGAACCCTTCATGGTATGTCCACTATTTAGGAGGGAAAAAGCTCTTTAAGATACATCCACCATTTTGGAAGGAGGGAAAAAAGGAAGGAACTTTTTATGGTATGTTCACCTTTTTGGAGGGAAGCATATATTTATCTGGTCGGGCACTAACTTAAATTAGGCACAAAGGCCAGTTTTACGTACTCATTAGATCCTTGGGCTTTTTTGTAATCAGTGTTGCCCTTCATCTAGATGGATAAACGAATTGTACGTGTTGAGAAAGGAAGGATCTGTTGCAAGTCCCTTTTTCCTTTTCAAGTAAGCCCTACTATTTTTAGCTTACAGTAAAGCAATAGAAAAAACTTACCTTCTTTTGTTGCTTAACAAGAAGGGTTGCGTTTGTATAGAAGACATTTTTTGGCAGCGAGTTTGGACCAGTGCTAAAAGCTTGAACCCTAGAATCATATGACCCAAGTTCATATTCTCAGTCAAAACCATTAAATTCACTTTAAATTGCCTTGGGAAGATGAAGCTTGTTAACCTAGGAGAGAGTAACTCATCTAGGTTAAAGGATAATGTTAATTCCAAAAACTCGAATAGGTGAGACTCATTAGCTCCAGAAGAGCAACTTATCTTTGTAAAAAGAATTTTTGGACCATTGTTACCTTTATAAATGAGGGTGGGTGAGTAAATTATCTAAGTGAAGGATATCACTGATTCCAAAAAGTCTGGGGAAACTAGTTTGCACATAAAACTGGCCTTGTGCCCAACTAAGTATATATTATTAAACATTTTTTAGGCTGAGAACGGTTCTAGAAATGGGGCTAGAGCCATATTTTAGGCTTTTATCTTTTATTTTAAAGGAATTAATGTCAACATAAAATCTGCAAAAACTGAGTTTATTTAATATATTAAAATTCCTGTAACCATGGCAATGAATGAGGACAGAGGGTTTTGAAAGCAATGTAAAATCTGAATCAATTTATTTAACATCAAAGTTAGACAATGTTGACTTCAGAGAAGGTCAATCGTACTTGGAGCAAAATTACACTCTCAAATGATCACAATCACCATTGTTATGATGGTTATCAGCATCACCATCATAATCTTGATCACCATCACAATGATGGTTATCAGCATCACCATCATAAACCTGAGCACCATCACCATCTTGATGATGGTTATCAACATCCCAATCATCAGTCTGATCACCATCACAACTTTATTTTCTTTTATTCAGAGAAGCCATCAATCAAGTGACGGAAGCGGCTGGTTTAAAACATGCAGACAAGAAAAAAAAGGTATTTTCAATTGAGTTTTTTTTCATTCATTTTCAACTTAAAAATGAAATGTTTTTCAAATTTGTTCAAAACAATAAAATATGGATCATTTTTATTTCTTTAACATATATAGTCCTGGAAAAAATAGCATTTAACTTTAGTGAGTTCAAAGTGTAGCTTAGGGTCCCCTAAACATGGTTCTGCATGTTAACAAAAATATAGCTCATTTGGACTTTTGTTATCATGCTAAACCATGTTTAGGGAAACCTAAACTACACTCTGAACCCAATAAAATTCTCTTTTGTTGGAAGGTCAACACTATTTTTTCTCAGACTAAATGAACACCCTTGTTTTCCTTCTAAAAAAAGTCTCTTGTTTTTGTTTTGTACAGAAAAAATAGTTTTATGAATAAGCGGGATCAGTGTAAATGCCAAAAGGGTCTAAGTAAAAACAATAGAATCATTATACAGTGTTATAGCATCCAAAAGTCAATAACTATATTTTCCATGAAATTCTCTTAATACCAAAATTTTGTTTTTAAATTTTGTGCCTTTAAAGTTTTGGGGATTTATTCTGCTAAAAAGTGAAACCTGAAAAAAACTTTTATTAAAAAACATTTTCTTCATTTGTGTTGAGTTAATTTGGGTCATTTAGGAATTAACTTTATTATTCGAACTTTTGTCCTCATTTTATTAAGATTTTGATGTTTCTATACTACGTTTTGGCCTAGTCTCCCTCATGCTGTCTTCAGGTGTAGAAACATCAAAAAACATACTAAGGACAAAACTCTGAATAATAAAGTTAATTCCTAAATTACGAAGCCTCATCTCAAAAATAAAAATAAACTATAATTTTGGTCTGTTGAGACCGTTTTTCCTCCTCCTCCTTTATTTCTTAGTATATATATATAGTGTATGTTCATCCATATTTGTGGAGAAGCTTAAATATTGGGGGCATCCGTCTGCTGACCAATCAGAGAACTGGTTGCAAACAAAAATTTACATTTAAAATAAACTACCATATTATAAAAGCTCTGTTGAAACACGTGGATTTTTATTCAACAAAATTCTTTGAGTGACCGCCATCTTGGATTAATACCAAAATTAATAATATATATTTATTTTAGTCATATCGGGACTAATGAGGGCAGCGACGGTGGAGCATTGGTAAAAGCTTGGGCTCTGAAATCGTATTATGCGAGTTCAAATCCCAGTCCAAACTATTACTTTCACTTTAGCAGCTCATCTAGGTGAAGGGTAACACCGAATGTAAAAAGCCCAGGTTAGAGCACGTAAAAATGGCCTTGTGCCAAACTTGGATTGGTGCTCGCCAAGTAAATATAACATCAGGACTAATAATATCTTTGGATTTATTTTATTCATATCAGGACTAATAATAATGTGTCTAACAATTTGTTTCAAGAAATTCTTTTCCTAAACTAAACCCAAAATTGTTAATTTTAGGATTTCTTGTTTTGAAACGTTGAAGTCAATCAATGTAAACAGGATATTTATTTATTTTTCTTTTCTAGTGTGACAAAAAAATTCTGCGCATCCTTGGAAGTTATCCAAATATGCGGTTTGCTGGTTCAAATATTACTCTCACTATCACCACAGAAGCCCTCAATCTTGTGATCATGGAAACTGGACAGGTGAGTTTTCTTTCTTCTCTCTTTCTTTTTCCTTCTTTCCCCCATCTTTTTTTTCTGTGGGAGGAAGATTGTGGTAATTGTAGAATGTTCTTCAAGATGTTCCAAAATTGACCTACCTTATTGTCTAGTGTAGTTAGATTTTGCTGGTATTTTTGAAAACTGGCTTAATGCATAATAGTGGTGGCTGCCATCTTGGAAAACGGTGGTCATCTTGAATATTAAATGACTAATTTCTATTATTCTATAGACATTTACCAAGTGTTATAATATGATATTTTAGACTAAAAATACCCATATATAGCACTCATGGAAACCATTTTCTTATGAGTGACTGATATGTTAAAAAATTATGATGTCTTCACATCTAAATTTTTTTGGAGTGTCTTAGGGTAATGTTTCTACCAAATTTCATATTTTTAGCACAAAATGAATGATTCCTTTATTATTTAGAGCCGCTGTACTATATGTCATTAAGATATTAATCTAAGAAAGAGAAATCTATTGCTTCAAAAGAAATGCCAGTGAAAAACCCCGATTTGGACAAATAGAAAAATGTGAGCATGTAAAGTAATATGGTTAAGAAAAGTAAAAGAATTTGTTAAAACTGGAAAAGAAAAGGACAAGATATTATTCTAGTAAAATTAAAATATTGCAGCATTACGAATTTTTTAAAAATTTCATTAAACATTGTATATGAATTCTTAACCATATTACTTTTCATGCTCACATATTTCTATTTAATTCATGATTTTTCCAGACTTTGCTTTAAAATAATATTTTTCTTATTATTACCAACATCATAAATTGACTAAATAAAAACAATTTTTTAAATATATAACAGAAAATTACAAATTTAAACTCACTGTCATCAGATTCAAGATATTCAATATAATTTTTTTTCAAAATTTCTAATAACACCTATTGAATTTTATTTCTTGAAAATGAATAATTTTCATTATTAAAAGAATTATACAAATTTTCACCCCAGTAGTTTTTTTAAAAGTCCTTCCTGATCAACATATCCTCCTCTCCATATGCCCTTTGTCTCATTTAATTTTTTCCTACAAAAGAGAATATTAAAATGTTTAATGAATTCAGTAAATTATTCATCCAATATTGTTGAATTCTGTAAAATTTAGTAAAAAGGAGGAGCATAAAATTTGAAACTGAAAAATATATTTCTGTTTTATTTTATATCCAACAAATGTAAAAGAAGAAGAAAAAGAATTGATTCAAAAGGAAGCCACTCCCATTTACTTAAATTTTATTTTAACTAAAATGTTAAAACTTTAAAAAAAGTTGCTATACATTTTGATTGGCTGATATTCAGCCAATCAAAATGCGTTTAAGCTCTGTGTTCCTTACGTTTTGTTTTTTGGTTGAACACTTATAAACATTAAACTTTTTAAATAGCCTTTGTTTTAATCAACAACAAGTACACAATTTTATTTCAAAATATAAATAATTATGTGACCAATAAACTGTAAAAATTGTTTGAAATTTAGTTGAAAAATGAGTGAACTGTTAAGGTGCAAAGCAGATGGAAACAAATAATTAACCATATTATTCAAATACTTCTGTGTTTGAATCATAATGTCAAAAAACTCTTCTTTCTGTTGACATCCATTTTTTTTTTTCTTCTTCTAAATTTCTGTTATTTTGTTTCTTTTTAGACGATAGCCCACCATGATATGGCAGCTGTTTCTTTTGCTTCAGGAGGAGATGTGGTATGACATGTCTTTTATTTATCTTTTTTTGGGGGGAAGTGAATATAAATATTTATTCACAAGCCAAAATAGATTCAAATAATTACACTATTTTTAAATTTCATTTAATAAATATTTTTTTTCTATTTCAAAATTTATTTACAGTAAAATTGATTTTGAGCAATATTTTTAGTTCATTATTTCTCTTTTCTTCAGGAAGAATTTCAAAATTACTAGTTTTCAGGGCCGTGAAAAAAATATACTTAAATAAAAGCATATTTAAAAGAAATGTTAAAATTACAAAATAGTCAATTAACAAGAATATTCTTTAATAAAAGCATAAAATCACAGCCCTAATTATTATAAATACAAATAATGTTAGAAAATAATACTTTAATTTAATTTCCATTATAATCATTTATACATACATATTTCTGTTTAGTACTTGACTATGAAGCTTTGGGTTTCAGCACTAGTGTGCCTCCTCAGGTAGTTTGGTTTGGAGTAATCACTTCAAACCAGACAACCTGAGGAGGCATACTAATGCCGAAACCCAAAAGGTCATAGTCAAATACATATATATTCAATTTCTATATTTGTAAACTCATACAGTTACAAATATTGAGCACTCTACTTTGCAATACAGCATTCAACAGCTAATACGTTTGTTCTCCAACCGCCTTAAAAGTGTGGATAGTACTGAACTTGTACACACACACACATATATATATATACACTATTTATAAAAGTAAGCTACATGCAGTTTACCCTTCTATTTTTGTGTTCATTTCAGGAAACCCTTGATTTTGTGGCCTACGTGGCAAAGGATTGCGTGAACGGTCGCGCTTGTTACGTGCTGGAATGTGGGGGTGGCCTTGCTGAAAACGTTATCACCACAATTGGCCAAGCCTTTGAGTTGAGATTCAAGGAATATTTACGCAAGCAACCAAAGCCAGTCACCGTACCCGAACGGTAAGAGACCCTCCAGGCAGCATTCATTTATCTATTTGTCTTTTTCTTCATCTCTGCTGCTGTTCACCTTTTCAACTCCGATTGGCAAAAATGCTGAGCTTTCCTTCTAGCTAGATTTAGGCAGCAAGAGTGGAGCAGGGGTAGTTCAAATCCCTGTCAAAAACCATCGCATCTACCTTTAGCTGCCTCAGGCAAATAGGGCTTGTTAAGTCTGTAGAGTAGCTCATCTAGATGAAGGGCAACATTGATTACAAAATCTCAGGAAAACATCACTGCCTTGTGGGCCTTGTTACAGCAAAAAGGCTAAAAGATGGGAACTCTGACTAAATCCTAGTTACCTTGCAGTCTTCCTTTGGAAAAAAGGCTTGATAATTTTTACATCTATTTTTTGAACTGTTGTCCGCATCCTTATCATTGATGTCTTCACAATCCTTGAGATGAGATTTGATCATGTGTACATCTATTTTTTGTACTGTTGTATAACAATGATAAGGATGAGGACAACAGTTTACAAAATAGGTGTACAAATTATCAAGCCTCCTCTCAAGGATTGTGGAGCTATCGATGATAATAATGCGGACAACAGTTAAAAAAATAGATGTACAAATTATCTAGCCTCATCTCAGGTCCGGTCATGTCATGTCATATTCTACTGGTACCATGTAACCCAGTATTACCTGTTGGATGGTCCGGCTACCGGCAACTAAACTGGTTCCTCCACCAGCTTCATTGGTGAAGAGAGTAACTAGTCTCCGTGAAGGATTAAAAAACAAGACTTTTCAAAGGGTAGATGAACCCCTTTTTGGGATCAACGGCCAACTAGTGTCTGTATATATATGCAACCAAATGGACTGGGGCCCCATTAAGGCACTTGAGATTATCATGAATTTCTTTTGTGGCAGCCCCTGCACATGTTCTCTCTCTCTCGGTCGTATTGCCATGGCCTTTCCTGATGCAGAGAGAGTTCAGGTGGGAGAAGGGTCATTCCATATCAAATCATCCAGAAAAAAAGATCTTCGACACCCTTGCGTCTCACTTTTTTTTCAAATTTCC
>JAUZSX010345275.1:0-10353 GCA_034780655.1 Idiosepius hallami
TAGCCGCTCCTTTTTATTAGCCGCATGGTTCAAAACCTATGAAAAAAGTAGCGGCTTACAGTCCAGAAAATACGGTATAATTATTTTACTAACTATATTTCAATATGCAACTATTTCCTAAATTTTATTAATTTTTCTTATTTCAATATGTAAGTTTCCTACTTGTTCTAACTTTTCTTATTTCAATACAATAATTATTAAACTAATTTTAGAAATTTTTATATTTCAATCTGTAACTATTTTCCAAATTTTATGATCCCAAAAGTTTGTAAACACTTGCAAAAAATTTGAATTTTTATATGTTATAAGAAAAACAGCAAAAATTATTGCTCAAAATAAAGACCATCATTTTTCAAAAGTTTTCTGTCCTCAATCAGCAAGCTTTCGAATCTAGTAGAAGTACCATTCAACCAGCTTCAAATCAAAGAATTCTTGATACGCTTTCTCGATTATAGTTTACAAACTTTTAGGACAACCTAATATTTATATTTCTTGTCACATTTGAGCAAATGAATTTGTATAGAAACAACTAGATCAAGCCTCATGTTGCATATCAATTTCATGTGTAATTGGTATTTTTACACCTCCATATTGATTGCTGTCCTCAAAAGCTATTTTTGCTGATCAAAGTAGGAGCAAGAAGCTCTAAGTAGATTTGTTATTCATCAGCCGACCGAACGCTAGCAGAATAAATTGTTATTCCAAAGGATTTCTTAGATGCTTTAATGCTATCATTCAATCATGTTCATTAACGTTTATAGCAAGTCATTGATGAGATTATGTTTGTAATTTGAGATTATGCATTCACTGATGATCTAGGCTTTTGGGTTATGTCCGCAAGACAAGCATTTCACCATAAAAATTTAGGTCATTGGGTTGTTAGATAAAAAAAAAAAGTTCATATTGAAAAATTATCATGTCACATTTGAATCAGTCTTTAAAATTTTCCTTGTATTTATTATGATAACAAGATGGCTTCATCACTATTGTTTCAGGAAGGTTCACTTTGAAAAGTGGATAGAGAGTCTAAATGGAATCATTGTACATAAGTTCAAAGCATAGTCATTCCGTTTGCAGTTATATTTAAACAAATGCCCTTAGGAAAGGAATAAATCCCCTTATTTCCTCCAGCTTTGGGTTAAATGGTGCATATTGTGTCATTTAAAAATTATGAATGGACCAAAAGTGTATTCCTAAAAAATAATTGTGCTTGGCTTTAAATAAGCTAAAAATTTGATATGCCATAAAACTAAGCAAATAGAAAATCACTCTTGTTTCACTAAGCCCATTGGTTGAAATCATGGAAACAAAAATTTTGAAGAATAAAAATTCCTTGTAAATATATAAAAAAAAAACTATTTTAAATGGTGATTTATTTCTATTAATATTTTTCAAATAAATTTTCTTTATTTCAATTAAACTTATTGTTTTCAACCTTTTTTAATCATGAATCCCTTTTCCCGCCTTTTTTTTTCATGGTGTATAACTATTGGTCATAAAATAATATTGTATTTTCTGCTAATAGAAATTTTCAGGTTTTAATAAACAAAGAAAAAGTATTGAATCAAGTTTTATTTTTATATGAAAACTAACTTAATAGGTTTATTAAGGGAAAAATACAAAACCCTTCATTTCTTTTGGCAAGGGGTTAAAATTGTGCAAATAGTCTTATTTAAATATAATCTTAATAAAAATAAAAATTGTACTTTTTGGGAATTCTTTAAGATGAAGCTTTTTAATCTATGTCTTAATTTATTTGAAGACTGTTGTCCTCATCTTTCATAGATTTTGCTTCACCATGTTTTGGCCAACTTAAACTGTGGCCTTCATCAGGTGATTAACTGTGACCCCAGATAGTAAATATGAGTTCTACAACCATAATCACAACAACCACTGCCTTCCATTGTTGTTATTTGTCACGCCATGTTTTGATAATCATTTAAAATTGGTAGAAATTTAAAAAAAATTTCAAACTAATTTTTTGTATAAAAAAATTTTTTTTAGACTAATCTTTTGTTTTTTGAAAGAAAGCAGAAAAATTAATTATTTTAAAGAAAGCAGACAAATTAATTATTTTTCTATATTATATATTATATATATTTATATTAATAGAAAATAAAAAGATTTTTCAACAAAGTAGTAAAGGGTTTTAAAAAGTAAAACTTGGCTTTGTTTCAAAATGGTTGTTCTGGACGTTGCTCTTTTTTAAGTATAAGAAAAAACAGAGTAGCAGAGTTGTAGTGAAGTTTTTTCTTGCCCAAGTTTCAGTATATTTTTTCTGTTTAGCTTTTCTTTTTTTAAAGGTTTTTTTTAAAAAAATGGTTTTATGTGTATCCACTCCTTAAAGTAATAGTGGGCAATTTGTGTAAGTCACTTGATGTAAATTTCTCTAAAAGTTAGTTGTCAAAAATATTTCCCAAAGAAGTTAAAAATATTTAGATTAGAATTGTCTTCCTTCATATGATATAAGTTAGTCCTATTGAATTGTAATGATTTAATCATTTAGAAAATTCAAACTTGTGAAAATAACTGTGACAAGATTAGAATGCTGAGTCTTGGAATTATATCCTCCATAATTACTGCCTTCATGCAGAAGAGCAGAGGATTAGTTGGCTTAAATGAGTTGAAACAGCAGCCTACAATCAATATACGGTTTCTTAAATCAATTTTTAACCAATAAAAGGTCCTGGTATGGAATTATAGCCAGTTTTCTCCAGTGCCATGCTTAGTATGATTAACTTGCAACCATTCTACCCACAAAATGCAAATTGTGTCCCCCAAAATAGATAAAGTTTCTATCAAGACTTATAAATAGATCGATTGATAGAAAGAGAACAGTTTATAAAAATCTAGATTTCAACATTTAAGTATGATGATATTTTTCTAGTTAATCTTCAGAATTATTTTGTTTTTTCATAACAAAAAATCTGCAAAGACAAGGAGCATTGTTACCCTAGGGAACTTGTGCTTCACGCTGCAACTGCAGGGTCTGCAGGAGCCCTTAAAACAGACTTGTTGATATTTATCATTATGAATATAAGTAGTATTATTTTAAGTCAGACATTAAACGTAGAAAACATTACTTTATGGTATGTACATATTCTATACTTAAATCATTAAATAAGTCTAATCAATAATGTACTAAAACAAAACACAATTCATGACTATTCATCTTTATGGCTTTGCATAGCAATCATTCTTAATAAACGATTTTTGATATGAGCACATTTATTTTTCACTGAAATATTTTGATTTTTTATCTATATTTATTGGAAAATTGAATCTATTGTTCTCTTAAAGATTGACGTTTCTTTAAGAAAAAGCTTCAATAGAATTTTAATGAATAATGACAATCTAAAAATACAATATGTATTGTTATTGTGTATTTCTAAAAATTCTGTGGAACCTTCTGCATTGCCATTTCACGAGTCATATAGCATAAATGATATATAAAAAAGAAAAATCCTATTTAAAAATAGACCTCCTTTTGTAGTTCATAAAAGATAAAGATCTTGCCTTTTATTTTTTAAAGGGTGGTGGGTGATTTTTTTTTCTTTAATGTAAGATTTAGTATATATATATTTGTTTTTGTTTAATATGTCTACTAACCTTAGATAATACTCAGTTTTGCTATTAATATTGGCTACAATCTATTCACTCTTACCACTTTCCTACAAACCAGCCACCTTTTGTGCTTCAGAATTTATCTTTCAACATAGTCACCATCATTTACAATGCACTTTTGCCAAAGATTTATTATTCATGTCTCTGTCACTGATTTGAAACTGACAAACTCATTTCCTAAATGTGCTTTCATCAACTGCATCTATTTTGTGAACATTCAACAGGCACCGGTGGAAGTTGATTGGTTCAATCCTTTTAATATGTGATAATTCAATAATGCATTTCTTTTTCTAATGCATGTTCATGAGAGAAGTTGCTTACCCAGAGTATCACACTGTTAATACCAATAATAGAGAGATAAAACTTTCAGATCATGAATGCATAAATTCAGTCATAATAACAATTTAATTTACAATCCCCTTTGATGCATTGGGTGGAATAAAAATTTGTTTAGATTGCCCCAAAAGTTTGTAAACAATTGAAATTTTTCTCAAAAATAACAGAAACAACAAAAATTATTCTTCAAAATAAAGACCATTATTTTCCAAAACTTTCTGCCATTGATCTGGCAGCCTTTGGGTCTGATTAAGTGTTTACAAACTTTTAGGACAACCTAAAAATAGTTTTAAAAGAATTTTTCAATTGGTATGGACCCAATACAATTCTACAATGGAATATTTTTTATCTAAATTTGTTCTAAGAATATAAAAGCAAAAAAATTCTAAAACAAATACTCTTGTTTTTCACAAAAAAATAAAGACATAAAACCATCTTAAAAAAGCAAGCAAACAAAAGAACAAAAACAAGTAAGAACTGTAAAACAAGTAAACTAGGTAGAACAAATTAAAACAGTTTTCAACATTAAAAGATTTAACGAGAGTCGATATGCAGATTAAATAATCAATCAATCAAATTGAGAACTCTAGCCTTTTTTGGGTGATTTTACACATTTCAAAATTCTTGAAATGATCCACACATTTTAAATGCTTGAAAAATTATAAATGCAGACTTTCTGTTAGAAATTAAAAACATGATTTGACATTACAAAAAAACCCCATAAATTAATCTATAAGTTTGTTTTTGACTTTGGATGAGAAAGCTTTCAAAGACTTATTGACAAAAAGTTAATCAGTTTAAACATTGTGATGGCAATAATAAAATGACATTAGTTTTTCAAAATACTTGAGATGAGACTTGATAATTTGTATGTTTATGGTGTGGACTATAGTCCTTATCTTTATATTTGTTAAATTCACCTGGAAATTCCTTTACAGAATCCTTGAGAAGAGGCTTGATAATTTAAATGATATGAACTATAGCTGTAGTCTTTCAACTAGATGATTTACTCTTAGTTAAGCAGCCCCATCTGCTCGAGGCAACCAAAGGTAAATGTAATGGTTTTAACTCAAATTTGATCTCATGTCATATGATTCCACAATTCAATTTTTTCCCATGTTTCACTCCTGTCACCTATCTTTATATTTGTTTAATTCACTTGGAAATTGTCTTTCAGAATCCTTCAGATGTGAATTGATAGTTTCTATATTTATGATGTGAACTATTATTGTAAACTTAACTAATACAAAGGTGTGGATTATAATCCACATAATAAGTAAATAAAAATTCAATTTACAAATATCTTTTGGGTAAATTTTTGATACAAAATTAATAGTGTCTTTTATTTTGTATTAAATAGGTTCATATTGATAACTTATAGTTTCTATTTGTATCAGATTCCCATAAATCCAAAAGTCGATTTTTGAAATACATTCACTTACACTTTAACTGCTAACATTTCAGATGAGACATTTTTAAAAAAATTCATATAAGGATCATTTGGCCAGCGATGGTGGAGTATTGGTAAAAGATCAGGCTTTGGAATCTTATTACGTGAGTTCAAATCCCAGTCAAAACAATTGGATTCGCCTTTAGCTGCCTTGGGCAGATGAGGCTCGTTAACTTGGGAGAGCAGCTCATCTAGGTGAAGGGTTACACTGAATGTAAAAAGCCCGGGTAAGAGCATGTAAAATGGCCTTGTGCCAAACTTGGGATAGTGCCCACTAAGTAAATATAATATCCTCATATAGATGAAGGGTAACACTGAATGTAAAAAGCCCGGGTAAGGGTACGTAAAATGGCCTTGTGCCAAACTTGGGATAGTAATAAAGATGGAAATCAAAAGATAAAATCAAGAAAAAAAAAAGAAAAAAAAAAACTAAAAAAACACAAGAAAACTTTCAATGTTTTGAAGTTATTGCTTGTAGGCAATGATAAAAATTATATTGACAAGATAGAAAAAAAAAAGTAAAAAAGAAAAAAAGAAATCTTTTTGCTTCAAGTGGGTGGACACTGAAGTAATGAAATATCCATGGAAATTGTGCACCTACGTCAGAGATCTCAGCCTTCCCTACCTAAGCAGTTACTATTGGTGATGCTAAGGAAGGCTGGCAGCCTTGATAATATAACAAGCATTGAAAGACAGGGTCGAGTTAGCAACAGCAGTTCCAAACACTGATCTGTGTGCTTGGATCACTCAACTACCAGTTTAAACTTGGCTCAAGGTATTATACTTGCATAGAGATGACTGCTATTTTTACTTTTCTCTGAATAAGCAAGCTTGTCATAGCTAAAGGTGAACATGGTACTTCTTGTGCACCAAACAGTCAAAGTGCAAGCAACAGTAGTAATAGTTAAATTAGATGAAAGAAGAGACAAGAAATGGTAGCAGTTGCCTCTTTAATATTTTAGTTAACAAAAAAACTGACCAGTTCAGAATGTGTATTTGGATACAGTTATTTCTATCATGATTTTTAAACACAAGTAGTTATAAACAAGAACTTGATAAAAATAAAAATTTATTTAATATTTTAGTTCTACAAGGTGTCCAAAAAGTTGCTGTGCAGTAGAAAATAATGTCCTAATGACAATGGAGGACATTACCAGCATTCTCTTCAAGATAAGCTGTGATATTGTAAATAAATAAAACCTTTTTATTGGTAAAAATTGTATTATCGAAATGTTTTATAATAAAATATACTTTTTATTAAATCATTTATATTTCAATGTACACATTGTGCACAGCAACATTTTGTACACCCTGTATTTGCTTTTAATTTGTGTAATTCATTACAATGTGATAACCAAAAAAATAATGCCTCATAAAAATCTTTCTCATCATAAAATTGATATGCCATTAAACAAATCATTCAATCACATATAGTTTTAGAAGCACTTGTAATGATCAATAAATATTTTCAGATAAATATTGAACTTCTATTTTATTTTCTATTTAATTTTAAAGCAGCCAAGTGACGTTGCGAAAGTAAATGTCACCCAGGGTGGAACACCTAAATGCCATCCCACAGTCCCCCACATGGCCAAAGGTTGAATGAACCAAATACTTCTGTAATAGATTGGGAAACCCTATAAAACTTATTAATAAATTGCTGGAACGACACTTCGTATCATACAATTGATACACTTTGATTAATATTTATAGAAGAAGTATACATGAGTGACAAAGGGCAACACTTATTACAAAAAAGCCCAGGGTTATAATGAGCTCATAAAATGTTGTTGTGCCTAACTTGGGTTAGTGCTTGACTAAGTAAATATAATCTATTTTCTGTAGGTCATTTTAATGCAGAGAACAATTATTATTGATAAACCTTATTTTGTCCAAACAGTTTTTGATAACACAATACATTACTTAATCTCTAGCTCAATGGAATGTTGTGATTCATACCTTTCCCAAATATATTAGTTCCTATGTAAATATAGATGGGATGACTGGAATTCAAACTAGCGTCTTATGATTCCAAAGTCCAGTTGAGTATCCACTGCCCCAACTGGATCTACCACCAAATTATATGAGTGGTGATAACAATCAAAACTCATCTAAAAAAAATTCAGATGAGCTATATATATATATATATATATATATATATATATATATGTTTTGGACCATCAACTTAACAAGCATGTTCAATTCTGATACAAGTGTTCTATGAATATATAACCAATAATCAACAGTGGGGATTTACAAAGTTTATCACATATTTAGAAATCTATAACAAGTAGTAATTGCATAATATTCATAGAACATTGCCATTCTTCACATTGTTTCATTACATGTCACCTTAAATAATTATAAATTCTAAGGCAGTTTCATAAGGCTTGAAGCAAAATCAACACAGTTAATTGATTTGGACAGTTTGGGTAATTTGATGTTTGAACATTAGCACCCATCTCTTGAAACCAATTCTTACTAGCAGATTTCATTACACATTACCATATTATCTGGACACTGACTTTTGAACAAGGAGTAATTTCCCAGTTCAGACATAAGGCAAAAATCAGATCGGATGTTGGACGGGCGAAAGGACTGACAGATGAACAAAAGACAGCAAGTCAGACAGAAAGACAAATAGATGTGAATCTTAAAACTATTCATACAAGTAATATCTATTGGTAATAAGAAACAAACATAGAAACTTCTTTTGAAGTTATAGACTCCTCGCTAAAAACTCAGGTTCAATAAAAATATTTACAAAAAAGTTAGACTTTTGTAAATGTTGGATTTTTAGTTTTGGACCATGTTGTATCGTGGCTTGTACCATGTAATATCCAATACCTTAGAAGTCTAAAAACAAGATTTCAGTCACATCTATGCTTAGCAAAACTGTGCACCTCTGCCTTGCAGAATGTACCCTCTACTATAAAGTGCAACTTGCATCTCCTCTAACATACTGAGAGCTTCTGTTAAGTATTTTAGATGTAAGTTTTCAACATTTTAATCAGAATCTTGAAGCCCTTTCTACCAGGAGATATATTGTTGGTATAAATAAAAGAACTGTAATGAGGAAACTAAAGAACAAGCTAGGGAATATATTAGAAAAATTAGTAAAATAGTATATATTTTATTTTATTACAGAAATTTAAAATAAGAAGCTAAATGAATTGTTGATGGAGGGCACGTATAAATTATAATATGTGAGAGAAAGGTAAAATCATATATATAGATTGATAGATAGAAAATTAGAGAGAGAGAAAGAAAGAAACATACAAGTATGATAATTTTCCAGTTAATCCTAATAATTATTTTATCAATTTTCTTTAGATCTGCAAAGGGACCACAAGGCTCCTTAAGAACTTGTGCCCCTCCCCCAACCCCACATAATTCTGCAGGGGCCCTAAGTTTAGCCCTGGAACAATAGATGAAAAATGACTAAGACAGAATTGAAAATCCATTTTGGACACAAACATCAAATGCATGAGACTAAATATTGTTGGATGTTAGCACACTGCTAATAAATGAATTAATCTTGATTTCTCTGTGATTTTCTTTCATTTAAAATACATCAGTCTAACTTTTTAAGATCATATTTGAAAAGCTTTCTGACCTGTGAAAAATGAATATCATATGGTTCAGAGTTAATAGTAAGACTTTGTGGCATAGTCAAGAGTGGGTGGGACCAGGAAGGGTAGTCTGCCCAAAATGAACGTGAAGGAGGGGGTAACACAATGTTACTTCAACAAAATTAATGGGGTTTGATTGGATTTCTGGATCTATTTCTGAAATATTTGGTTAATATTCAGCATAGAGTGATGTGGGCGGGGTGACATTTGAGCGGACCACCCTGAGTGACGTTTGCTCTTGCTATGCCACTGATTATACTGCTCTCTTTTTAAGGAGCTTATAGGAGTGAACCCAAATAACCCACTATTTAAATTCTAGAACCATACCAAAAATAATGCAAGAAATTAATTGCATGGCATTTTTTATATGTCGTAAATCTTAACTTCAGTCCAAGAACTACTATCCTAGAATCCTTTCTGTATGTGTGTGTGAGACCAATCCTGACCTATTAGCAACAAAAGCAAGAGTGTCAATACCCCTTTAGTATCCCAACCAGTAACACATCTACTGCCAGAGGACAATTTTACTTGACACATGAGGTACTCCATTTTGTACAAATAGAATAAAATGTTTTTTTTAAAGGTTAATATTTGTATTCCTTCTTATTATTCAAACAATTAAAGATACAAATATTACAAGCTCTGCCTCTGTGTTGAAGTAAATGAAGTGTAAAAAAATAAATAACTACATTTTATTAATATTGTAGATAAGCTCTCTTACTTTTAACATCTAGAAATTACAGTTGAATTTTTTGTTAAAAGTTTAAATTTAATTTGTTTTTGCTTTTGAAGTTAAAAAAATGTTGTTGTTTTTTATAGCATGAATTGATTTTTATTTCTTTTTAATATTTTTACAAAATGTTTTTGCAGAGAAAATTGATAACTTTTAGCATTTTGATAAACATTTAAAATAATTTTTAATGTTTGGATAAAATCTTTGCTGATGTGCGACACTTTTTGAAATCTACTTATACAAGTATTTTGATGATGTTTTTTAATGCAATGCCAGTGTTTTTATTATTATTATCAATATTATTAGTGCATTTTTGTTATGTTTTTATTGATATCAAGTATTATTGTGCAAAAGCAGGCTTTTAGTCATTATAAAATCGTCAATATATAAGGTCTCCCCAAAAGTTTGCAAAAATTTGATATTTTTTAGGAATAAATTTTCTTGCTTTCATTATAACTTGGCAAGTAGAATTTCAAAGTGTTTACACACTTTTGGGACAAACAAATAAATATAATGGCTGTCCCAAAAGTTCGCAAACACTTGGCAAGTAGAATTTCAAAGTGGTTACACACTTTTGG
>JAUZSX010345286.1:0-10353 GCA_034780655.1 Idiosepius hallami
CGAGATTTTCGAGAGACGACAGCAGTTATGCAGCTAGTTATATTCGTATCTCAAGTTATCACTTTAATTGTTTTGAGATACGAGTTTTTCGAGAGACGACAGCAGTTATGCAGCTAGTTATATTCGTATCTCAAGTTACCACTTTAATTGCTTTGAGATACGAGATTTTCGAGAGACGACAGCAGTTATGCAGCTAGTTATATTCGTATCTCAAGTTATCACTTTAATTGTTTTGAGGTACGAGTTTTTCGAAATACGACGGTGGTCAAGGAATGAGTTCAATTCGTATCTAGGGTTATCACTTGTACTGCTTTCAGATAACATTGTTAGACGTCTGAAGGCAATCAGTGAAGTGAAGGAATTAAATTCAAATCGCTTTGAGATACGACTGTGATCAGGCTACTAAATGAAATTCTTTACCTCCGAGTACACCGTCAGTGTGTGTGTATCAGCATACTAATACATGCAGGTTTAGCCGGCTCAACTACTGAACACGCACGATTCAGTGTTGAGTCTCATTGGAATTTGAATTTCAAAAGCGGTCCGCAGCCGCGTGTATAGATGCCAGTCTTACCAAAGACTTAGGGTACATCAACCCAGTAGTTTAACTGCGCCCCCAGACACTAACCTGCGTATATCCCGTCCTGGCGCAACATACAGTGCCTGGTATTCTTAAATGGTCACCAATCTAACTACTGACCAGGCTCGATATTGCTTAACTTCGGTGATCTGACGGGAACCAGTGTCTCCAATGCAACTTGGCCGTAGAACTGTGATTCCTAAATGGTCACCCATCTAACTACTGACCAGGCTCGATATTGCTTAACTTCGGTGATCTGACGGGAACCGGTGTCTCCAATGCAACTTGGCCGTAGAACTGTAATCCCTAAATGGTCACCCATCTAACTACTGACCAGGCTCAACGTTGCTTAAGCTCAGTGATGTGACAGGATCCGGTCTCTCCAACGCCCCTTGACCGTGTATATATACAGTGCCTCGTATTTTTAAATTGTCACTCATCTAACTTCTGACCAGGCTCGGCGTTGCGTAACCTCGCTGATCTGACGGGAACCGGTGTCTCTAACGCCACTTGACTGTATCCCTGTACTTCTGCATGAAGCTTGGAAATTAGATTTTAAAGTCTTTTGAAATGTTGATTGTCTAAATTTACTAGATTGGTTTTAATCGTTTATGAAGGACCTCATCTGGAGCGAACAGGGAGAGCACCTGCTCTTCTTTCAGAATGAAGTTGCAATCAGAGTCACCCGAAGGCAAGTGGGAGCTTATATCTTGGGTCATGTTGATCTTTTAAGTAGAAATGACGTAGATTTGAATGGAAACAGATTACAATTATGTAGATGTGTCGCATGCCTCACGAGAGCGGCAACAACGAGAGCAGCAACAACGGATGCGACATACCCCCAAGGCTCGCAGTCGTTACGAGTGCTAAATTTACAAACTGATGATAAACTGTTTGAACATACCAGGCCGAGCTGCTAAGTCAAATGGAGTAAACAAAGAAACGAACGCTAAAGAAAGTAGACAGTAATGTATGAGATATGCATATATATATATTTTCAGAACAAAATTTTCAGGACATTATAATATATAATCAAGTCTATAAAGAACATATCTAACCAAAAGTCCTCACTACCAAAAGGCTCGCTTTGCTTGCCTTGGGATAAGTTATTTTTTCCATATTTTCACAAAACTTTGGGACAACTTACTAGAAATTAGTTATTTTTTCCATGTTTTCACAAACTTTTGGAACAACTTGTATGTTGACGGATTGAAAAGATTCCTTCGCGAGGACGTTCTCTCCCATACCCTCTATCAGCACATCAAGTTTGAGCCAGCTAGGCCCAGCCATCTCCGAGTCTGTAAGGAACATGCGTAACCAAAAGTCCACACTACCAAAAGGCTCGCTTCGCTCGCCTTGGGATAAACATGTCTAAAAGAAGTGCCTGTGTCTCTGTCAGTTAAAAAGAAATGACTGTGTTTCTGTCAATTAAAAAGAAATGCCTGTGTCTATTATTTGTTTAAAAAATGTCTATACCTATCCATGTTTAAAAGATGTGACTGTGTCTCTGTCTATTCAAAAGAAAAGCCCATTTCTGTCTGTTAAAAAGAAATGCATGTGTCTCTGTCTGTTATTAAAAATTACATTTGTATGACTGTGACAATATGCTTTTATTAAAGAATATTTATTCTAATTCTGTAGTTATAAGTAGGGCTGTGATAACATGTTTTTTTTTTATTTAAGATCATCCTTGTCATCATAGAATTGACTATTTTGCGATTTTACCATTTCTTTTAATTCTTTACTTATTAGTGGGGCTGTGATAACATGTTTTTTTTATTTAAGATAATCCTTGTCATAGAACTGACTATTTTGCGATTTTACCATTTCTTTTAATTCCTTACTTATTAGTAGGGCTGTGATAATATGCTTTTATTACAGATTATTCGTTTGACAGACTTGACTAGTTTGCGATTTTACAATTTCTTTTAATTATTTACTCATTGGTAGGGCTATGATAATATGATTTTAAAAAAGATTTTTCTTGTCATCAACTTGACTAGTTTGCAATTTTACCATTTCTTTTAATTCTTTAAATGTTTGTAGGGCTGTGATAATATACTTTTATCAAAGAATATTCTTGTTACTGACTTGACTATTTTCTGATTTCACCATTTCTTTTAGTTCTTTACTTAGGACCATGGCAACATGGTTTTTATTAAAGAATATCTTTTCCACAGCCTTGACTATTTTGTGATTTTACCATTTCTTTTAGTTCTTTACTCAGGACCATGGCAACATGGTTTTTATTAAAGAATATCTTTTCCACAGCCTTGACTATTTTGTGATTTTACCAGTTCTTTTAATTCTTTACTTATTAGTTGGTTTTTATATGTGTTGATTTAGCTTCTGCTTTATTTCTATCTAAAGTGTAGAGGCCTAATATTCAAGCATTTGTTTGTTTCCATGTCTTATTGGGTAAAACAAGATCCAAGAAGAAAACAACTTGGACATAAGTCAATTAGGGGTACAGCATCCAAATTTGAGAAAACTAGATAATGAGAAAGAAAACTAGGATAGACATAGAGAGGGAGAGAGAGAGAGAGAGAGAGAGAGAGTGCGTGTGTGTGTGTGTGAGAGAGAGAGACAGAGAGAGAGACAGAGAGAGAGGGTGTGTGAGGGAGAAATAGACTAAGAGATAGAGAGAGTGAGAAAACTAGATAATGAGAGAGAAAACTAGGATAGACATAGAGAGAGAGAGAGAGAGAGAGAGAGGGGGTGAGGGGGAAATAGACTAAGAGATAGAGAGAGTGAGAAAACCAGATAATGAGAGAGAAAACTAGGATAGACATAGAGACACAGAGAGAGAAAGTGAGAGAGAGTGAGAGAGAGAGAGAAATAGACAAAGAGATAAGGAGAGTGAGAAAACTAAATATTGAGAGAGAAAACTAGGATAGACATAGAGAGAGAGAGAGAGAGAAAGAGAGAAAGAGAGAAAGAGAGTGTGTGTTAGAGAAATAGACTAAGAGATAAGGAGGGTGAGAAAACTAGTTAATGAGAGAGAGAACTAGGATAGCCATAGAGAAAGAGAGAAAGAAAGAGAGTGATACATATACATAGAGAGAGAGAGAGAGAGAGGGAGAGAGAGCGAGAAAGAGGGTGTGTGTGAGGGAAATAGTCTAAGAGATAAGGAGGGTGAGAAAGAGAAATAGACTAAAAAATAGATAGATATAAAGAGAGAGCGAAAGAGAGAGAGAGAGAAATAGGGTGTGTGTGAGAGAAATAGACTAAGAGATAAGGAGGATGAGAAAACTAGATAATGAGAGAGAAAACTAGTATAGACAGAGAGAGAAAGAGAGAGAGAGACAGACAGACAGACAGACAGACAGAGGATGTGTGAGAGAGAAATAGACTAAGAGATAGAGAAAGTGAGAAAGAAAAATAGACTAAGAAATAGATAGATATAAAGAGAGAGTGAGAGAGACCGAGGGAGAGAGAGAGAGAAAGAGAGAGATAGAGAGAAGAAAGGAAGGAATTGAGGAAGGAAGAGGGGAGGAGAGATAAATAGATACATATAAAAGGCAGTGATATAAATAGATATTTAACCATATTTACTGAGTCCTTTTTTTTACAATATTCTAACCCATCTAACCTATGGCTGGAGAGAATGGGGGGATTTTTACTTTTTCTAATTAGTTCAATTATTAACGCATATGGAACGACTGAGATTCGAACTCGCGTACTACCATTCCGAAGATCGGCTGCCTACCCACTTGTCCAAATGGACCTCCCGGCCCACTGTTGGTTCTTTTTTTTTTAATAATACAATTTAATCTATATCAACCATTTTAGGACATTTAATGCCGAGAGAAATCATTTTATGATGAATTTTTTTGTCAAGGTATAGTTGTTTTTTTTAACCCTTTAGACCCTAAGAAATCGATATATACGCCCTGGCGACTTAAGGCCGAGTTAACGGGCCCCATCTGCCCGAGGCAGCTAAAGGGGAATGCAATGGTTTCGACTGAGAATTGAACTCGTGTACTACGATTCCAGAGCCCGAGTTTTTACCAATGCTCCACTGTCGCTTAGATATGAACGTTGCAAAAAGTGGTCAGCCCTTTAGAACTAAATAGTTGCTTAACTTCGTTGTTCTTGTTTCAATCGTGACCTAAACCATCTCAGTACTGAACTGGCTCTACGTTGCTTAACTTCGGTGATACAGCGAGAACCAATGTTCCCAAGTTGACTTAACCGTACAAGTGATATTTTTAAGTGGTCACCCATCTTAGTATTGAACTGGCTCTACGTTGCTTAACTTCGGTGATCTACCGGGACCGGTGTCTAAAACGTGACCTGAACCATCTTAGTTCTGATCTGGCTCTACGTTGCTTAACTTAGATGATCTAGCGTGAACCTGTGTGTGCAACGTGAATTTACCCATCTTAGTCATGAGCAGGATGTACGTTGCTTAACTTTGGTGATATAGCGAGAACCGATGTCCCAAAGTTGACTTAACCGTCAAGTGATATTTCTAAGTGGTCACCCATCTTAGTATTGAACTGGCTCTACGTTGCTTAACTTCGGTGAGATAGCGAGAACCAATCTCCCAAAGTTGACTTAACCGTAAAACTGATATTTCTAAGTGGTCACCCATCTTAGTATTGAACAGGCTCTACATTGCTTAACTTTGGTGATCTAGCGGGAACCGGTGTCCCCAACTTGACTGTTTTTATTGATATCTTTGTGATCCTCGTGAAAACATAAGCTATTCGAAAACCGATAGATAACACTAAAAAGCATTAAAACGGAAACTTTTCTTCTATTGGAGTTATGTTAAATTTATATGAGATAAGCTACAATTCATTTCAAAGAGATTTGTAAACAAATGCCAGAAGCACTAGAAACACACACACACACGCGCGCACACACACACACACACACACACTTACACACAGAAACATACACATATATCAAAACCACAAACATCATACATACGCACACATCAATACACCAACACAAACACGCACATCTTTTCTCTTGGCGATCACTCGTGGTCGAGTATAATATTTACTTGGTGAGCACCAACCCATGTTTGGTACAATGCCATTTTTTACGTGCTTTTTACATTCGGTGTTACCCTCCACCTAAATGAGCTGCTCTCCCGAGTTAACGAGCCCCATCTGCCCGAGGCAGCTAAAGGTGAATGTAATGGTTTTGACTGGGATTTGAACTCGCGTAATACGATTTCAGAGCCAGCTTTTACCAATGCTACACCATCGCTGCCAACTCGTGGTCGAGTATGAATGCCCTCCGTCTTGGTTTTGTTGACCTTTTCGGGGGGACGCTTGTGTGTGATGTCTTTTAACGTGGGGAGATTGGTGCGCCTGCAATCACCACACGGCCCCTGGGAAGAGGAGGACCTGGTTCCACAATGGCATGGAGAGAAACCCGCCGACTGGAGGCTATCCTCTGTTGCAGCCTTTAACTGCCTTCAGTACCGTTGTGTCACTGTGGACATCATCCGCCGCATCTGCCGTTGAGGTCTTGCACTATTTAACCCATAGCTGGAGGGAACAAACACGCACATACACAGAGATAAGAACACTTACACATTCTCTTTAATAAGTGATTATCGTTTTATCAAGAATGTATGTTACTACGAAGGAGATTTTTTGTTTTGTGTTTAACGGCATATCAACCTATTTAAGTCATTTCAATGCAGAGAAAAATTACATTAATTAAACATTATTTTTATGCACACATAGTTTTTATTAATAACGCAAGTTGTACTATTTAATCCATAGCTGGAGGGAAGATGGGGATTCACACCTTTCGCAAGGGTATAAGTCAGCCTGTCAACGTAGACGGAACAACTTTAATTCGAAGCCGCATACTACAGTTACAAAGTCCGATTGTCTATCCACTGAGCCTTTAAAAGTTATATTTTAAAATTTAACCTAGATTAGATTTAAGCCTGAACGGGTGAGGAGAAGTCTTCCTAACACTTTATAACAACAGGAATACTGATCTAAGCCTGAACGGGTGAGGAGATGACTTCCTAAAACTCTATAACAACAGGAAGACTGATCTAAGCCCAAACGGGTGGGGAGAGGTCTTCCTAAAACTATAACATCAGGAAGACTGATCTAAGCCCAAACGGATGAGGAGAGGTCTTCCTAAAACTATATGATAACAAGAAGACTGATCTAAGCCTGAACGGGTGAGGAGAGGTCTTCTAAAAACTTTTTAACAATAGGAAGACTGATCCAAGCCCGAACGGGTGAGGAGAGGTCTTCCTAAAACTCTATAACAAAAGGAATACTGATCTAATACCCAACAGATGAGGAGATGACTTCTCAAAACTCTACAAAAACAAGAAGACTGATCCAAACCTGAACGAGTGAGGAACGGTATTCCTAAAACTTTATAATAACAGGAAGACTGATCCAAGCCCGAACGGGTGAGGAGATGTCTTTCTAAAATCTATAACAACAGGAAGACTGATCCAAGCCCGAACGGGTGAGGAGAGGTCTTTCTAAAACTCTCTAACAACAGGAAGACTGACCCAAGCCAAAACGGGTGAACAGAGATCTTTCTAAAACTATAACAAAAGAAAGACTGATCTAAGCCCCAGCAAGTGGGGAGATTTATTTTTAAAACTCCATAACTTCAGGAAGACTGACCTAAACCTGACCAGTGAGGAGAGGTCTTCCTAAAACTCTATAACATTAGGAAGACTGATGCAAGCCTGAACGGGTAAGGGTTAGAAAGACTGAACTAATCCCAAACGCTGAGGATAGGTCTTTTAAAACTCTTTAACAGAAAGACAAATCTAAACTAGAACAGGTGATGAGAGGTCTTCTTGCTCTATAACAAATATGCCTAACTGTTCTAGATTAAAAATATCATTTTGGACGGAAGGAACTTGTTACATTAAAAATCTCAGTATTTACAAATTATAGCAAACAAATTAACAAGAGAAACTTGATAATTAAACAACAAACGTGTTTATTTATTTATAAAAAGAAAACTGTTAATTAAAAGCATCAAAATAATTGTGAATCTTTCGTGATATACACGTAAGATATTTGAAAGTCTTGAAACAAAATTAAATGATTTATAATCAAATATCAAAATAATTATTAAAGAATCTAACGTTTTGCCGCAAATTAACTTATATGAAAAAAAGGGTTTTCGTTTTGATCGAACTTGAATAATACTTAATTAGTTCTAAAATTAATTATACGTCAAACCTGATATTTTCATTTGTTTTGTCGTTTGATGTTCAGAAAAATGCCGCCTACACCTTACCACAGAGTTGTGTTAGGGTTGTTGTTGTAGTTGTAGTTGTTGTTGTTTTTGTTGAGCAGGGAGACCTCCCCTAGCCCGTTCGTGCATATTGTATTATTCAAAAAACTATGTGTATAAAAAAATGTTCATGAAAAGAAAGTTTACTCGGCATTAAATGACTTAAAATGATTGATATATATTAAATTGTGCATATTGAGCTATCCAAAAAAAAACTCCGTGTATACAAAATAATGTTCATGAAAAAAAGTTTTCTCGGCATTAAATGACTTAAAATGATTGATATAGATTAAATTGTGCATATTGTGTCATCCAAATCTATATTAATGATTTTAAGTCATTTAATGTCGAGAAAAATCTTTTTATTTCATAAACTTTTTTGTATACACGTAGTTTATAAAAAAAGTTTTCTCGGCATTAAATGACTTAAAATAATTGATATAGATTAAATAGTGCATATTGTGTTATCCAAAAAACTACGTGTATAAAAAAAGGTTTATAAAAAAGTTTTTTCGGCATTAAATGACTTAAAACCATTGTTATTGATTAAATAGTGCATATTGTGTTATCCAAAAAACTACGTGTATACAAAAGAACGTTTAGGGAAAAAAATCTTCTCGGCATTAAATGACTTAAAATCATTGATTTACATAATGTGTTATCCAAATTTATATCAATGATTTTAAGTCATTTAATCCCGAGAAAAGTCTTTATTTTTTCATAAACTTTTTTGTATACTCTTTTCGGCATTAAATGACTTAAATCCTTGATATAGATAGATTAAATTGTGCATATTGTGTTATCAAAAAAAAAAAAACAAAAAAATAACACCTTTATACAAAAAAGAAAGTTTATGAAAAAAGTTTTCTCGGCATTAAATGACTTTAAATGATATATATAAATTAAATTGTGCATATTGTGTTATAAAAAAAACTATGTTTAGACAAAAAAGAAAGTTTAGGAAAAAAAAGGTTTTCTCGGCATTAAATGACTTAAATTCATATATATAGATTAAATAGGGCATATTTTGTTAAAACTCTGACAACAGGAAGACTGATCTCTGCCTGAACGAGTGAGGAGAGGTTTTCCTAAAACTCTATAAACAACAGAAATACTGATTTAAGTCCAAACGGGCGAGGTAAGGTCTTCCTGCTCAACAACAACAACAAAATACCAAGGATGGAGAGAAAAATTTGTTTTTTTTATGACGAATTTTAACGATTTTTTAAAAACTTTGTTTTTATGTTAATAATGTTAATTCTGGAACACCCCCTGACCAATGGAAAGGAAGCTCAGACCAGCAATTCAGAGATAGATCGGTAAGTTCTAGGCATTTGATTGGCAGGTCTTTTTAAGCTTATCTGAAAGTGAAAATTTAGACAAATAAAATGTCCCTTTAATTGTTTGACCTTTGAAAATTGGCACAACGAGGAACCGATGGAGCAAAATAATTTAATAAAGATATAACGTTCTGTCTGGACCCTTCATCTTTTAACACGTTGTGTTCATCACAAGGCAAACCATTTAAGAAAGAAAATCAACACCAATGGTTTTGACTGTAATTTGAACTCGTGATACACGATTCCAGAGTCCAAGCTTTTCCCATTTCTAAAAGTGAATGCAATGGTTTTGACTGGGATTTGAACTCATAAAATATGATATCAGAGTCCAAGTTTTTACTATTTCTGAAAGTGAATGCAATGGTTTTGACTGGGATTTGAACTCATGTAATATGATATCAGAGTCCAAGTTTTTACTAGTGTTGAAAGTGAATGCAATGGTGTTGACTGGAATTTGAACTCATGTATTACGATTCTAGAATCCAAGCTTTTACCCATTCTGAAAGTGAATGCAAGGGTTTTGACTGGGATTTGAACTCGTGTGATACGATTCCAGAGTTCAAGCTTTTACCACTACTAAAAGCGGATGCAATGGTCTTGACTGGGATTTGAACCTTTACCAATTCTGAAAGTGAATGGAATTGTTTTGATTAGGATTTGAACTCGTGTGATACGATTTCAGAGTCCAAGCTTTTACCACTGCTCCACCCTGGTTGCCTAATAACGTATTTCAAAGCTTGGAGAGTAGAAGTGAATAAATGGCGAAAATGGGATCCGAACAGAAATTGATTCCATCCAACGAAGTGGATTGTGTGAATGAGGGAAGATGTAAGACGTAAAGGGTCTTTTCCCCTTCATTCTATATAAGGAAACCCACTGATTCGACTACGAAGAAGCACGTGACTCAACTGGCCTGCCCTGAGGATCCTGAGGCGTTGGCAAGGAGAGGAAGATTGCATGAAATTATTTCAGCAGAGTGAATACTCGAGGGTTAACCTTTGGCCTTGGAACCCGGATGAAACGGTTAGGGTGTTGCTGGTGGTGGCGATAGAGATGGGGTTGTTGGAGTGAGTGTGCAGGTGAAAATGGACCAGGAAAAAAGAGTGAGAGTGAGAGACAGAGAGAGATTAGGAGAATAAAGGGAGAGAAAAAGAAAAGTTAGAGAGAGAGAGATTAGGAGAA
>JAUZSX010345297.1:8779-23164 GCA_034780655.1 Idiosepius hallami
CATAATGAATGATTTTAATTTTTTTTTTATCCCAATTTTTTATAATTTTACCAACTAATCAAATTAAAGAATATATAATAAATTAACAATTTTTTAAATTAAAAAAAAAAAAAAAAAAAAAAAATTGTACAATCATGAAGATCTGATTTGTATAGATTTCTTTAAAAATATTCCAAAATAAAAAGTCAAGATTAAATCAACTTGAAGCAAAACTTCAGTTTTTAATCTTCCTAAAATATATCAACCTCATTAATCCCCCCAAAAAAATAATCAGCAGAGCCTTTCTTATGTTTCTATAGTTTAGGAACTCGACTTTGGAAGACTAAATCTTGTTCATTCAAATAAATTACAACACATTTCATTTAATTAATGAACAGATGTCATGAATACATCAACCACTTTTAAAAAGACCAAGCAAAATTTTAACAGAAATAAACCAATTGAGATCACTTAAAAAGAAAAATATTAATCTCCAATTAACAAAGATAATAATAGTATTTCTTTTAAAGCCATTAATCAGATTGATCAGTAAAACTAATGGTTTAAATCTAATTATTCTTTTCAAGGAAGAACAAAGAAAACATATTGCTGCCTTCTTAGTTCTTCTTCTTCCCAATGAATAAAACTCAGCTATTTACTAAACTGGGTCAAAAACAGTGCACAGGCAGCTCATCTCAGTCCAGGTGGCCTTGGAAAGGCCAAAGTTCAGTCAAGGGGTCAAACTTTGGTCAAGGTACTTTACTGCCATTATACCCAATGAAAAAAACTGAAAATAAGTTCTTTTAACCCTTTAAACCCTGATATATGGCCCTGGTAACCTAAGGCAAAAGATGACACACCAACAAAAGAAGACACAAACCTGACTTTGCAAAATTACCAACTAGTCACTCAGAGCTATTCTATTAGAGGATCATATTAGGGTCAAAATGAAGTATCTGTGTGTATTTTTTGCCTTAGGTTTCTAAGACCAATATATCAACTCATATTTTCTTTTTCCTTTGAACCCTGACTTAGCAAAATGATAAACAAATCACTCGGCTGTTCTATTAAAGGACCATATTAGGGCCCAAATGTCTGTGTCTTTTTTGCCTTGGGTTACATAAACCAGGGGGGGGGATTTAGGATCAAAAGGGTGACTAGCATAGTAATGCTTTTTGTTATAACATGGTTTAGTGAATTAGTTTAAAAGTGGTTGAAGTTGGAACTCCTCTTTTCCACACTAATCATTGTGTATGCTACTACTACTACTAATAATAATAATAATAGACCAGTTAGTTGGCTCTCCCCAAGTGAAATATCAATATCCTAAATGTCAACTAATAATTAAATAAACAAACATACAAGCACTATTTTAAAGGCAAATAAACACAGTATAAATAACCAGTGTCTCTCTTGGCAAGTCGTATTAAAAACAAATAATTCAACAGCAATTATCTAATAATAGTCAGAAGCAGAGAGAAGTGAAAATCACTTCCAGTAAGAGGGTGGCATGACTAGTCAGTAAAACTGACATACTAAAAACACATTAATAAGTTTGGATGTACTGAAAAATAAGTCTTAAATGGTAACAATTCTATGTTCAACTAATTCTTGTTTGTTTGTTGGTGTTTAACGGCTTATCAACCTTTATGGATCATTTTAATGCCAAGAACAATTAAAAGATATTTTGTACACTCATAGTTTTTTTTGTTTTGATAACAAAATTTGCACTATTTAATCCCCAACTAGAGGGAATGTGAGGATTCCTACCTTTCTCAAGGGTATTAGTCCATATGTGAACGTAAATGGAATGACTGATTCAAAGTTGCATGTAACAATTCTGAAGTTCAAATGCCTATCCACTGCCCCAAGTGGACCTCCTCCAACTATTTCCAATTCGTTCTAATTTTATTAATTTTTTTAAAAAGATGTACATTCAAAAATGCTGATAGAATCTTTATCTTAGTGTTCTATATTCTTTGATTCGTCAACATACTCTCCCTAAAATCAATCAATCTCTCTCAGTCTCTCTCTCTCACACACACACACACACACACACACACATGCATTTAAAAAGGTTCATGATATTCAAATTCAGCTTTAGCTTATTCTTAAATACTATAAATAAAAATCATTCAAGTTATGTATCAAAACAATTGATATTCTTTAATGTGATTCTATTATTACCTTCCTGTATATAGACTAAAAAAAGACTACAAAAAATTTTATTTTGATGTTTTTTGGTTTTATTTTAGAAATAATGATAAAAATATAACAAAAACTTTATTAAATTATTCTTTATTATTGTAATGCTTTTGATCTAAAAGAGCAAAAATTAAAGTCAAATAGAGTTGAGTTCTTTTTTTGTTATTTTTTTCCAATACTTTTTTTCATACAACAATCAGTAATAAAACTAAGTTTTAAATAAAATTGAACAATGTTCTGCAAATATGATTTCCACTAGAATTATATCAAAATTTGTTTCTAACTCTTTGGAAAAAAAACCCTCAAATAATTGCAATTGGGAGGAGGGGTGATATGAACTTTCAGGGGAGAGCTGGCGAGTATGTAGTTGGATGAGGAGGCTTTAAAATTGTGAAGGGGACCTTAAAGCAATTGCAGTAAAATGTTCAATTGGTATTGGTAGAAGAGCTGGAAAAACGGGATGACTTAAATAAAAGTTCACTAGTTGCCGCAAATAGACGTTCATGCCTGTATACTTCCACCACATATTTTCTTAGATGTATCGTCATTATGGTGTTCGTTGGAAGAGGGGACGCTAGCATTTTGGTCCAGCGGTGAAGGGGGTGCCGGCAAAAAAATGTTTGAAAACCACTGATTTACATTAATTTCTTTTTTCTTTAAATCAGAAAAGATATTTGACCTTTTCTAATATCTTAGAATTAGGACCATCTTATATGAAATAAAATAGTCTTTGTAAATCATAATAGAAGTAACCAAAGTAACAAGAGTTGTGCCAGGTTATTTTGTTGAAATACAAATATAGAATCAAATAAATCAATATACCAATGATTAAAACCAAGATACTACTACTACTAATAATAATAATAATAATGTTAGGTATTTCAGTTCATTTAGCTGAATAGAGTTATTCTTAGTTGGTGTGCACCCAAAAATACACAATTCTATAAACGGCATTAAAAAAGTTAACGTTGATCATCTGGCAACAAGCCATAAAGAAATGATGAAAAAAAAAGAAACATGCAAAAGAATCTCTTCTTTCATTTTATGCAATGGAAAAAATACAATAGAAAAAGAAGAAGAAAAAGGTCTCTTTATCTCATCACTTGACTTAAAAGAAAAGGGAGTGATTAACTTTACAATGAAGGGCCAATTTTATTTTTAAAAAGTAAACAATGCACCTATATACATATATATATATAAAATAATCTTTTGTTTTTTCTAAACAAGCCAATTATCTATTCAAATATGTTTAGTCTATAACAACTGATTAATTAAATAAAACAAAAGAAGGTTTGGTTAAATCAATTTTCAATTATTTTCAAACAAATGAACCATGAAATTAATTCAAAGCAATTCAATTTGTAGGTTTAATGCAGAATCAAAAATTTCTATTTGATTACAAGCAGTACATAACAGAACTAAAAAAACAAACAAACAGATAAAAAATCTTAAAATAAATTTTCAGTGTTAAGGTCTTTTTTTTTTTCTTTGTTTAATCAAAATGTCTACCCGGTTAGTTTTAGTGAACTTTTTTTCAATTCAAATATTAGTTTTATGTAATTCTTATCCAATAATAAATATAAATCATTATTATTATTATTAAGAAATAATTTTTTTCTTAACTATTTTTGTTTATTTGTCTGAGGGCACATCAACCCTTCCAAGTCATTCAATGCTGAGAATAATCATGTCTTGATAAATGCTTCTCCTTCATCCACATGCATCTTCCCGCTGAATAACACAATATGCACCATCCAATCCATAGCTGGAGGGAATGAGGGAGGGCTTACACTCTTCCCAAATGCACCAATCCAACCATAAGTGGAATGAACCTTCAAATTAACTCTAGGGTCTGACCATCCAAAGTGGACCTCCCAAACTAAATCCTGATTAATCTTAAATTTATCAAAATATCAGAACTATTATCATACTATTTAGATATTATACATTGTTTTGGTCCTGTTTAAGGGGTCACAGTTATAAAGTGAAAGAGTCCTGGTGTTCACTTTGAGCGGTTACAAGTCTACTTTCTACTTGAAGGTAGAAATGTCTGACTAATACAATTTCAGAAGAATCCATATTGCCCTGGGATGGAGGGGTGTCAACTACCTCAGAACATAAATGGTACAATTTATCAAACCTTATCTCAAAAATTTTCATCTAAAATAAATAACAAAAAAAAAAATAATCAAAACTTTATCAAGTTCAATTAAAAAATTATTTTCTTAAATTGTAAGTTTTTTAGTTGTATGAACAGATGTTTGATTTTGTGTTTAACAGCATATCAACCTTTTTAGGTCATTTTAATGCCGAGAACAATTACTTTTGATAAACGTTATTTTTAAACAATCATAGTTTTTTAAATAAACAAATTGCACTATTTAATCCATGGCTAGAGGGAAGATAGTGATTCATACCTTTCCCAAGGGTATTAGTCGACATGTCAACATAGACCCTTCAAACCCGCATACTACAGTTCCGAAGTCCGATTGTCTGTCTATCCATTGGGCCACGTCAACTGCCCCACTATGAACAGAGAAGAAACTATAACAAAATAATTCTATCATTTAAGTAACAAGTATAGAATATTTACTGGGTACATATTTTGAGCTCAATTAAAATACTTACATTCAATTTTGATAAAAAGTTGATGTAGAATTATTTTTGGTTTCTTTTAGATTTTATTCTTCGTCTCAAGAGGAATTTTGTAAAAAAAAAAAAAATTCCCACCCAAAAAAACTAAATTCTTACCTCCAGTCTAAATCAGACATGTACAGCTAATAAAGTGTCATGTGCCAGCATACTCAAAGTGCAACATTGTCTCATTTAACAAATGACATCATTTAATCAACCAAAAGGGCACGTAAAATAGAAAAATAAAGTTTCACCAATGTTGAGGTAAGAAATGAACAGCTTTTATTTATAATATCCATGCTTATTACTTATTATGGGTTTTCTAATTTTAACATCCAAATGATCAGGCCATAAGCAACAACAACAACACTCAAAGGAAGAAGACAAAACACTGTTTATAGCAAAATAAAATTTAAATATTGACAATAGTTATTTACAATCAGTTTTAATTAGTCATTGTAGAAAAGAAAAAAAGATAGACTAAAACTGGACAATTTCTTTTTTAAAAAAAACAAAAAAACTGATTGTTTCTCTTTTTAACAACCAGAAATGAAAACAATGAAAAGGACTGAAACCCAGATTGCTTTAACCCTAAAGAGTTGGTAATATTGGCCCTGGTGACCAAAGACAAAAGAAAACACACACACACACACACTGATATTTTGGTATTAACTTTTGGAGCCTGATTAGCAAAATTACTAACTAGTCACTCAGAGTCATTCTATTAAAAGACCATATAAGGGTCGAAATGTCTGTGAGTCTTTTTTGCCTTACCTTACTAAGGGCCTTTAGGATCAAAAGGATTAACTGGATCAATTGCCAACAATGTTCAAATTAATACTTGTAGGTTGCCTACCTTTTAACTTGGAATTCTACCTTGCCATATTTTTAGATACCCAACCTGCTACGACATACACTTTAGATACTTAAAGCTTTGGTAAAATATGACTCACAAATGGCCATATATAATTATTTACTTTTTCAAATAACTTTTGAAAAGTGTTTTAAACATAGTATAGCCATAAAAAGAAGGTAATTTTCACCCTTTCAATATCTAAGGCAGTGTGTTGATAGTAATCAACACACTGCAGTTCGGTTAATGATGGCATTTGTGCATGTTGTGTGCTTTATCAAAGATTTTTAATATCATTTTTTATTTATATAGACAAGGAAGAAGAAATTGATGAAATAAAGCATAAATAAAGTGAATCTTGAATAATATCTATCACGGAACTCTTGTAGCCTCAGTAAAAGTTTTCTTTATTCTTCTCTCGCACCTCGTCTAATTTTCAACTTTTCCAATCCTAAGTTTGAGGACGTATGAGGTTTTAGTTTATTACAAAAGAATTCTTCAATGGTTAAATAAAATGATATGTATTTCAACCATTTTATCGTATGTACTACCTTGAATAGAAGTAGACCTCCTAAATTTGAGAGAAAATACCCAAATTTAACAAACTCTTGAAAATAAGACAACCACTAATTTTCAAAACTAATGTAGAAAGTAAAAATATTTTTTTAAATAAAATATCATAAATACAAGTGCAACCATAAGGTACTAAAATTCATATTGAAAAACAGCAACTTCCATAAGAGAGTTGCTTGAAAAATATGGGAATCCAATCAGGCAAATTGAGGCCACATTAATCTAGTAACTAATAACATCAAATGGATGTTTGTTTCAAAGATTATTTTGGAAACAAACAAAAAGGTGAAAATAAGAACAAAGTTTTACTTCATTTATTTATTTGATGGATGAGGTCTGGGGGTTTTGTTGTTGGATTATTATTATTAATGATAGAAAATAAATAATAATAATAATAATGATATGCTAAAATGTTGCCAGTGCATTAAAAGATTTTCTGTTGATCAGATCCTTTTTTTTTTAGGATCAAGGATCAGGATTTAAAAAGCGAAAAAAAAAACCTTATTTAGGAAATATTTGTTTCCAAAACTGTTAAAAACAAGATTTTATAAAAAAAAAAAAAAAAAACAATTAAATAAAAAAAAAAAAAAAAAGAATGAAGAAGCATTTCCACAATTTAACAAAATAAGTAAAAACTTTATCTTTTTTTTTTTATATTATTATTATTAATGAAGCCAATTTGTTTGATTGAACAGGTTAGATTGGAAATAATGACCAAACCATTGATTGTTTGAAAAAGAAATGTACAAAATGCACACACACACACACACGTGTTATTTGCTCACTTTTTCACTTAGAACATAAATATTTTGTGGCAATAGAAAAAAAAAGGAAATATTCTTTCTTATAACAATATTTACAACTTGGATGAGGGGGTGAAGGGCAAAACCTCATTAGAATTATTATAACTCTATTGTATTCTTCTTCTTCTACAAAAATATTTACTGTTTCTAAAATAAATTAGAATTTCACAAAAAGCATCAGCTAAATTGAATTTTAAATAAAAACCAAAAATGCTATTTATTTATTAATCACATTTAGTTCTTGGAGTGAGTGGTATTAATTGTTTACTCTGATCATGATCCCCAAAACCAACCTACTTACGATGCAGGGCAGGCAGTGAGTGCAGTCACCAGTGCCCAAAATGCATTTGCACTAGTGTTGCTGCTGCTGCAATGTGCACTGCACTGATACCAATTACAATAAATTAACTGACTTCTATTAATTAATTAATTAATTAACAAAAACTCCATTCGATCCAGCCAGACAAATTCTTGAGAAAAAGAAATTTGCCAAATCAAAATAAGTTTAAAAAAAATAAAAAATAGCAATTTTAGTGAATGAAAAGAAAAATCCCATCAAATCAGATCAAATGTTGGAGTAAAAAAAAAAAGAAAAGAAAACTAAATGATTGCCATTTAAATTTGTATTTTTGTTTTTCTTTGAAAATTTACAACCAACGAAATAAACAAAGAGTTTTTGGCCGAAAGCAAATGAAAATAAAATGACGTAATGTTTATTCCGAGATGTTAAGGGTGTGTGTGTGACTGGCTGGGCCTCTTGTTTTGTACTGCTGTTAAAAACCAACTCACCACCACAGACTTCTTTCTACCCAATCATTCAAATATAAACATTTACACTGACCTATTTTGACAAATAAAAAAAACCAGTCTCTAAATACAATCAAAACCAAGAAACACTTCATAAAAAAGTAATTGTTTTATCTTTTGATGGAGATTTAAATAAACTCCTTGGGGCTTATTTGTTTAAATTCGGAAATGAAAAAAAAAAAATGAAAAATGCCACAAAATAAATTACATAAATAAATCGTTTGTTTATCTTTTATCTTTTCTTTATCTCTTTTCAAAAAAGAAAAAAAAAGATTTAAAAAATAAAACATTAAAAATAAATAAATAAAAAAAATCCAGAGTTACTAAAACAAGAATATTAACAGTTAAACACACAAAGAAGCAGTCGTTGTACCCTTTTATACCAGTTGTACCTAAGCTTGTAATTTTTCAACAGTAAAACCTCATACGTCATTAAGCTTAGAACTGGCAAGGTAGAAGGTTAGATGAGATACGAGAGAAGAATAAGAAAACTTTTAATCAGGGTTCAAGGATTATTCAAGATTCACTTTATTTTAAGAAATGAGGCTATACCAGTGCCATGCTTAGCCACCTAGCAACCCCGGCGCAGAATGCACCTTGCGACCCCCTTTCCTCTAAAAAGACAACTAGCACCCCCCAACATACTGGAGCCTTCGATCAAAGATTATATATACAAATAGAGAGATAGATAGAATGAGAGATGGATTGATAGTTGTCTGTATATTTCAAGTGTGATAATGCTTTCCTAGTCAATTCTAATAATTAATTTGGTAATGTTTTGAATTACAAAAGATCTATGAAGAAGCTAAGAGGGAGCCTTGTGGCTCCCACCGCAATTGTGGAGACTGTGGGGGCCTTAAGCACAGCTCTGTACATCATTATAATCCAGGGGAAAATGGCATTTACCTGGCACCCAAAAAGAATAACTTTACTGGGTTCAGAGTGTAGCTTAGGGTCCCTTAAACATGGTTCTGCATGTTAACAAAAGTCTAAGTGAGTTATATTTATGTCAACATTCAGAACCATGTTTAGGGGGCCCTAAGCTACACTAACCCACTAAAGTTAAATCATCTTTAGTGAGTTAGAATGTAGCTGGGGCCCCCTAAACACGCTTCTGCATGATAATAAAATTCCAAGTGAATTCTATTCATGTTAACTTGCTGAACCATGTATAAAGGACCCTAAGCTACACTCTAAACCCACTAAAGTTAAATTCTCTTTGGGTGCAAGGGCTACACCATTTTTCAAAACCCGCCCACCCCAAACTATTAATAAGAGTTTTATTTTTCTTTCATAAATTGAATTTTGATTTTGTGTAAATGGGATTTGTGGCAGACAGACAGCACAGTCTGGCATTGGCAGAGAAGTGCAGAGACACCACCCCATCCACGGCAGCCAACCAGCCAAGCACATCACATAAAACAAAAAAGGTCGATGAAAGAATCACCTAGGTTTATTCAAAAAAATGTAATACGAGAAAAAGTTTCAGATATCTTGGGAATTTTCTTTTTCCCTCTCAATCATTAAAGATTGGGACTGCAATGCAATAGTGCACAAATGCAATGACTGCTGCAATGAATGAAAGTATGGAAAAAAAGGGGGTCATTATCTATTTTGGAGAAAAAATATACTTGAATGAATTTCAAAATATTGAAAATAATTTTATAAGCTAAAGCTTTTTTTCTAGCATTGTTCTTTAAATGGAACATATTTTTCCTTAAATTTAGCAAATTTTGAATTTCTATTGTTGCTAGGATAAAGCTTGATTAATTATCTTTTGAACTCATTTAGGCGTAAGGATAACACTGATTCAAAAAACCCAGGTAGATAAGACCTGTCAACTCAATGAGATTAACTCATCTAGGTGAAGGCTAACACTAATTACAAAAAGCATGGAAATATGATGAGCACATAAAAATGGCCTTGTGCCTAACTAAGTATATATTATATTGACATAGTGCTATTGAATCATTTTTACAAATCATCTCTCATTCTTCCTTACATTTTCATTCCCATCCACTTCACTTTTATACTAAGTTAAGTTGGAGACACCTGTTCCCATCAGATCTTAAAAGTTAAGCAACATGGATTCTAATCCGTACTAAGATGGGTGACCATCCATCCACCATTACATCTAGTGGTGCGTTGGGTAGCAAATTTATTTATTCGCTGTTTCCATATCATACTTTTTTTCTTCTATGCTCAACCCCAAAACTGGAGGACCTTCTGTGGGTTTTGAAGTCAGTTTTGACCTTCACCTAGATGAGTTACTCTCCCGAGTTAATGTGCCCTAGCTGCCTGAGGCGGGTAAAGGTAGATGCAATGGTTTTGACTGATATTTGAACTTGCGTAATACGATTCCATAGTCCAAGCTTTTTACCATTGCTCCATCTTGCCGCCTATGGGTGACCATTTAGAGATAATTGGGTAGTGTATCTTGCACCAGCGCAGTTAAACAACTAGAAAAGAATGCTTTTCGGGTAAGCTGCAAGGCGAGCTTTGGTGACTAAAGAACCTGGAGCAGTCCGATGCAACCTGCATTATGGACACCACTTGTCCCATCCTATATCCATAACCACCTAAAACAATATCCACAGCAACTGGTACTGTCACCTTCCACCCTCTCTTCACACCAACAAATAAATATAAAGGACAAGATGACATGTACCCAATACTCGAACAGAAGTGGGAGCCAACTTTCTTTTTTTTTTGACACAAAAAAGTCACCCTTTTTACTTGGTTGATCAGATTGATTTATTAATTAAATTTCATGCCTGTGTATTATCATGAATATCTTCCAACCATAGAGACCTTTTTTTCCTGAATCAGGATCATCATTGCGCAAGGAATCTGTGGCTTCTTTCACAGACACTTCAACAAATCATGGCCCCAAAAATGTCACCAAGGTTTGTCACCAAACGGCTCTCAGGTTACGAAGGATTCAACTTATGCAGTTTTGACTTTACGACATTTGATTATTTGTCACTTTTTAAGAAAAAACAGCCTTTCTTTAAAAAAAAAAAAGTAAATTTTTTATTTAAACTTTTTGTTTTGTAAACTTTTTGATCTTTGCTCAGCATCTGATTTTTTTTTTTATTTTAGTTTATTTTATTATCAAATTAATATTGAGTATAAAAAGCGGAATCGGACATTTATTTAGCAATTTATAAGTTATTAAATGGTTAATTCCAAGTTACGTACGCAGAAATTTAGTTTAGGTCGCCAGCGTAAGAATGGAACTCATTCGTAACCCGTGGTCCACCTGTAGATGGTTTTGAGCTGGAAAAATAGATGCTAACAGGTCAATTTATCAAAATTGGATTGTTTCAGGCCCTTAGCATCTTCTGGGTGATGGCTATGTGGTTCATTTTCTCTCAATATAATAACCGTCGTTATATAAAATAGTTTTAGACTTTTAAAAAAGAATTAAGGCAGTTTTTTTTTAAAAAGAAATCAAAAACTGGAATTATTAAAAATACAGATAAAATAAAAAGAGCATCAAAGCAAGCCGCAAGAAAGGCCGGGTACCACTGCTAGTATTTGTATAAAGGTATAAATTTAAACAAAGATATGAAACAGACAGAATTAGTTGCACATATCTCAATCTTCCCTAGGGAAGGAACATGAGAATGACATTTTAGCATGTCTGAACTTCTGCAACACATTATCAAATATTGGACGCAGAAAATCCGAGATTCTGCAAATAGTTCATTAGTGAAATGAGTCAGCAAATTCTCAGCAAAGATGGCTTCTAAAATGCAAATTCTCCATCCCTTCCAAGATGGCTTCCAAGTTTGATCAGTTAAACAAGTGCAAACACTTTATTTGTGACCTTTTCATCTAGTTGATCAATGTTATTTTGTTTGCTTGTGTTTTACAGCATATCAAACATATTAGGTCATTTAATGCCGAGAACAATTATTTGATATATACACTTAGTTTTTTGTTGTTTTTTTAATAACACAATGTTTGCTATTTAACAGGAATGTGGGGATTCATACATCAGTCCAAATATGAAGGCAAATGGAACAACTGGGGACAATTCCAAAGTTTGAGTGACCACACACTAGGCCAAATGGACTTCCCTTCAATATTATTTAGAATTTTGACTGAAAGTTTCACACTATCTCTAAATGGCTTGCTACTGCTTTAATCTTATATAAATAGTAATTCTTTATTATCATCACTATTATTATTATTATTATTGTTGTTGCTATCAATTCTAATACAGTAAACCTTTGTAGGTCATCTACCTTTAACTTGGAATTTCAATAGCTAAGACAATACTTTTAACACTCTGTAGTTTGGTAAATGAGGGCATGTTGTGTGCTCTATCAAAGATTTTTAACATTATTTTTTCTATATAGACAAGGAGGAAGAACTTGAATGCATAAAGTTAATCTTAAATGATATTTACAACTCTAACCCTTGAACTTTCATTAAAAGTTTTCTTTTCTTGTACCTTGTCTAACCTTCTAGCTCACCAGTCCCATATTTGATGACGTACAAGGTTTTATTATATTATTATTACTGTTATTAATTCTAATCATTTGATTTTTTTTTCTAGAACTGAGATTGAAGTAGGATTCTTGATTTTGATTGGATGATTTACCCATTCACAGACATCGATATAGTTTTTTTGTTTTTTTTTTATTTATCAAGAGGGGAGAATTCCATCAATGTCCGCCACATGAAAAAAGGTTAAAGCAAGTGATGTCAAGAATCTGAACTAATGAGACTTCAGCATGACTTTACCAAGAGTTCCCTTACGAGGGGAAAATTTTAATGAAGGTCTCAAGGCATTTCACAAGAGATAGGGCCAGACAAAATGGCAGGCGTTAACAGGCACTCCAGTTAGGAGGATAAAGTCAAGCCACTAATATATTCAGTTTCTAATATATATATATATATATATATATTATTATCTACTAACATCTTTATATGTTTCTATTGAATTTTAAAATTGACTGAAACTTTTTATTATGACTTCTCATAATTGTCAGTTATTATTTATATATTAATATGCTTGTCCGATGTCCGTCCAATGTCACAATTAACAATCATCATCATCACATACAGTAATTTAGAAAGGAAAAAATTACCTTCCTTTACATTCACTCTTTATCAGGTAAAAATCATTAAAACCATTTCCAGCACATTCCTTTTGAAATAGTTGTTTATGATTTCAAGTTGTCTATTTTATAATTTTTTTTTTAAAAACTCATGTTGTTAAGAAAATGGAAGTTTTTAAATTCTTAAAAAAACTTTTCTTTACTTAAGCTCCCTTTATTATTTGCTCTCTTTTTACAGAAATCCTTTTCGATTTATTTTATTTCATTGTGTGTTTTTAAAAATGTTCAATTTCCATGGAATGGCTTTATACTAATTGCCTATTAATGCTTATTTAGTCTAACAAATGAACTGATTTGGATTTTTCTCAAATCCAAATATTATAACCTTTTGAAATTTGAAATTCAAATCCTGAATCCTTTCTAAATGTCAGTGAAATGATCGAAAGATAAATATTTCCATATCATATTTTCTAAATGAAAATTTGCAATATTTTAGATTTTTTATTGTTACTAAAATTTTTGTATCTTTATGTCTTCTAAAAAACATAAACAATGTCCATTTATCTACATTATTTCTAATAGATATTATAACAATGATAATTTTCAGATGCTGATAAATAAATGAAATACATTAGTCTGTAATCAGATTTTAATAATGAAATGTCCGATTTTTGTTAAAAGAAACAAAAATTATGAATTCCCATTTAAAAAACACACAGGTAGTATGTTGTATTCTAAAATCCACAAGTGATTAAGCTAAACATGTATTTGACTTATGACTGATTTCAATTTAATTATATCATGTCAATAAACAATACAAATGTCACTGAATGTAAACAATAACTTTGTCAAAATATTTTCCAAAATAAATTTCACAAGTTAACAAACACATTTTTTTTAATTCTTCACAATTGAACAATATATCTGAGAAATTAACAAACAGAAAATATATTCTTCAAAGAACTTGACTAAATTTTCATTTTTTCAAACTTTTTCATTTATTTCAAAATGAATATTATTTACAAATTCTTTTGATGATACACAGAAAGACCAAACCTTTTTCAAAGTGTCGTCACAGACTATGGAATCCTTTTACGCGAGTTCAAATCCCAGTCAAAACCATTGCATCTACCTTTACCCACCTCAGGAAAATGGGGCTCATTAACTCGGAATAGTATCTCATTTAGGTAAAGAGCAAAGCAACACTGATTTCAAAAGCCCACAAAAAGGTTCTCCAGTTTGTGGGTTGCGCATAGGGCTAGCGACTCTTGGGTTGAGCATGGGGCTAGCGACTCTTTCTCGTAAAACGGAAACAGCAAAAAAATTTGCTACCCAACGCACCACTAGATGCAACCACTTGATGGATATCGCATTTAGTTGCTAGTGGCAGTCGACGTGGCTCAGTGGATAGACAATCGGACTTCGGAACCGTGCTACGCGGGTTCGAATCCAAGTTGTT
>JAUZSX010345298.1:0-10353 GCA_034780655.1 Idiosepius hallami
CTTCTTCTTCTTCTTCTTCTTCTTCTTCTTCTTCTTCTTCTTCTTCTTCTTCTTCTTCTTCTTCTTCTTCTTCTTTGCCGTCTTATTATTTCTGAATGAGTCATTATTCGGGTTTTCCAAAATTTTCAATTCGTCACTTCGTTTAGAAAAAAAAAAGTCTTCAATCTTTTTATCATTTTTATTTTTTCATTAAAAAAAAACTCAAATTAAGCGAATCACATTGATTCAAAATTTAACTTGTTATTCGAGCTTTAATCAAACCAGACTGTGGGCCCAAAGGTCATTAATAAGTCGACTTGGTGCAGTGGATTGCCAGTCGACCTAAGGGATAGTACAAATACCAGTTTATGTTAATATTTTGGACGAATACCCTAGGGAAGGGTAGGAATTCCCCTATTCCCCCCAATATAGTTTAAATCAGTGGTTTTCAAACTTTTGGGGCCAGCGCCCCCCTTACCGCTGGACTCAAATTCCAGTGCACTCTTTTCCAACGAACGCCAGAACAACGGTGAATCTAGAAGAATATACGGTGGATTAATACAGACACGAATGTCTATTTGCAGCGACTTGGGAACACTTAATAAAATCGTTCTGTTTTTCAAACCTTTCTACCAACACCAATTGAACATTTTACTGTAATTGCTAGGATGCCTCACCCCCTTCACAATATTAGCACCCCCTTCTCTGACTACTTCGCCAGCACCCCGCTCTGAAAGTTTGTATCGCCCACTGGGGTCGGTACCACCCACTTTGAAAACTTTTAGTCAGAAAACCGGACAAGCCTAACCAAACACCAGCATCCAAATTGTGGATTGATACGGTCAAAAGACACTGTAGGATAGCAGGGACAATGAAGGGGTGGAGATATTACTTAAGGGGGCTCGAATACTCTTCGAACCGGGTCGGGGTGTATAACAAAAACTAAGAAGCCTGTAAGTGAATAGTTTTTGGTACTTACAAGCTTTCTTCCACAACAAGGTCCATGTTATGTTATGTTGTTTGGGTTTATTACTGGAAGTAGTGGACAACGAAGGTAGTTGTATTTATAAGGAACTTTTATTAACATATATACCTAAGAAGAGATAAAGCGTGTGTTGTTAGTATCATGCCATGTTGTAGACTAACTATAAGTATTGGTTGCTTTAAACAAATATCCATACGCAATGGTTTGGTTGTTGCGCGTATGGAAGTAGTGCTGTGATATCACTACATCCCCCTTACCAGAAGGAAAAATAAAGTATTTCCATCGTTCAGTTATTTATTGCTTGAATCTGCTTGGCCTATGGATTTCACGGCCATGTCTTGTTGTTTTAGGTGTGTCTTTCTTCGTGTTTGTTTTTGGGAGTTCAGATTGGTCACTGAAGTGGACACGATTCTGATTTGATTTTTGTTCTGCTTTGATTTGGACTCTGTTGCGTCTTTTTGAAGATCCATCTGGCAGTTTAAGTATGTACGATCTGGGTTCCGTACATCTGCTTTGAATTTAACTTCCGAGCAAGCTGTTCGTCAATATAGCTGTCCGTGCTACAAGAATCCACTTTACCAGTTTTGTAGGGCGCCGTTTGGAGTCACAAATGGTGTAGCCGTTTTTCAGCGGGCTATGGACAAGTTAATCAAGGATGAACACTTGCAAGATACCTTCCCATACCTTGATAATAGTACTATCGCTGGTCACACGCCAGAGGAGCACGACCAAAATGTGCAACGCTTTTAGGAGGTTGTCAGTCAGATGAACATAACCCTAAATGAGTCGAAAACTATCAAATCTGTGAACTCCATCAATGTTCTTGGGTACTGTGTAGGGAAGGGAGTAATAGGGCCTGAAAGACTTTGTCCTTTACAAGAGCTTCCAGCACCATCAAATGCCGGATCATTAAAAAGGACACTAGGAATGTTTGCCTATTATGCTAAATGGATCCAAAATTTCTCACAGAAAATACAACCGTTGGTGAAAGTAAGAAAGTTTCCACTTGATGAAAAAGCACTACAAGCATTTAATGAGCTTAAGGGTGAACTGGAAGTAGCCACTCTTCACTCTGTTTGAGGTTGAGTGTGATGCATTCCAATCCTTGTCCTTGGTAGGAAATTCCTTGTGGAAGGTGTCCTTCAATCGCATGAACCACGTCTCGAATGTGATACCGTTTTCGGCATCATAGTGAAACTCCGTTATGGTATTTGACAGTTCGATAGAGGATGAATTTCCAGTGTTGTGCGACTTAAATTGCTGTGTCAGCATGGTTATTAAGTTTAACTGAGCCTTTTCAAATTGTTCCTGTTGTTGTGTTGTGAACTTGTTGCAAGGCCCTGGTGCACTCCATTTGTGCACCTCCATTTGGCCGTGACGTCTGGCCTGCAAAAGTCCGCATGGAGCTGAAAAAAATGGGAAGGCACGACGAAAGAGAACGCAACAACGTTGATATTTGTTTTACAATTGGATGATAAGATGGAGAGACATTGGTGGCGACATTTAGGTTTCCTATATATATATATCTATTATCTCCACGGGCGAATCAAGAGCCCCATATTGTGGTCTCCCCAAGATGGGGGGGCGCACACTGGCTAGTGGCCCAGAGACAAACTGTCCTCTCCTCACCGGCCGTCAAGAACAAAACTAAAAAAACACCAGCCATAATCAAATTCTAGTGGGCTTCAATCTTTAAGGAGTCAGGGGCCATGATGGGTGAGTGGCTAATCAGCAGTTACAAGTCACTAAAAACTAGGGAGAATGGATGACCATTGACCTCCTTCCTTTCTCTTCTTTCTTCTTCTTTACTCATCTACTTTATCCAAGGGAAATTGACCTATCCTTAATACTAAATAAAATAGACTGAACTGACTATTTTACAGTGCCAAAAGTTGTTTGAGCACTTCTGCGGAAATAGCCATTTTTTTCTTCTTTTTTTTTTTTTTTTGGAAAGAAAATTTTTTTTTTTTTAGTTTGAGTGTTTGTTCGTTATTTCTCTTTTTTCTGAAAATTTCTTGTCGCCAATGTTGCAACCGTGTGTTAGGGTTATAACGAAAAAGGTTAGGGTCTACAATATCTGTCCGTGACTTAGCTCAGTGTCGTGACACCTTGAATACTGAAGTAACCCACCTTCCTGGAAGGACTCGTCTAACACCTGTGGTACCTGACATCGAGGATCAGACAGCCTCGGTGCAAGGGGAGACTGATGTTGAGGAGGTACAACACTTGAATGATACACTATGTGAAACAAGGAGGTCTACTCGTGTCTCAAAACCTCCTGTTCGCTATGTCTGGGATTAAATCTACAGGGGAAGAATGTTATATTAGTATTGTGGGTTGACTTTGTTGATGCTGAAGTTTTCATTCTTTGCTAGCAAGCGTTTTTTTGTGTGTGTACATTGTTCATGCATCATATCTTAGGAGCATTGTTAAGAGCACGTAAAAATGGCCTTGTGCCAAACTTGGGTTGGTGCTCACCAAGTAAATATAATATCTTATTATAATAAGGAGCATTATATGTTCTTTGTATTTCAGGCTGTACCCTACGTTTTAAGCTGAGTTAGTCTTGGTCTGCAACAACCCAGTTTTTCTTACCCACTCAAAGTATGTACAAGCCGTCCGCATCAAGGCCATTGTAGGCCGGCCACCCGTCACTTATTATTCTTGTCCCTGGCAGAATCCAGGATCTTATTATCGGGAATAAAGTTTCTGGTCCCTTTTTTCAATTTCGAGTTGCACCTGCCCGTCTTTCTTTCCCCAACCCTAAATATCCATACTCTTTTTTTCATTCTTCCCTTTTCATATTTTCTCCCCAAAAAAAGGGGGTTCGTCTATTTCCACCTGCGTATTTTGATTAATACTCAGTGGATTCTTTATTATGTCCTTTTCACATATTTCCAAAATAAAATTCATCCAATCTACAACGGTGCGACTAGAAACCCGGATTTCCTCTTGTATTTGGCACTGGGACATTTCCATGCTCCACGAGAATAACAATTTTAAAAGTTTGTTAAAAGACAAGTGGCTCTTTTCAAAAAACGAACCTTTCCTAACACTTACAGATGATTTGCACGATCGTACAAGGCAGTTCCATACAAACCCATCGGAAGGTTGCAACTTTCTGTTTAAGTAACGTTATGTAATTGATGAAAATATTAATCAAAAATAGTTCACAAGAATATTTACGACTTAAACACAAATTTGTAAGAAGAAATTAAGCACTTTTTATTTTAATATACAACTCACTCTTTTGCTTGTGTGCGTGCGTGTCAACGCTCATCATCATAGCAGTGATTGTCATAGTGCGTCTGCGTCATTGTGTGTGCGTCGGGCTGGCCGCATACTATTGTTGCCGAGAGAGTTACTGGCTTTTTTTGGCGACCCACTCTCTTCCTCCCTTCTCTCCTCTGTTCTTTTTTTTCGACTGGCAAAATTCTTCTTGTTTATATATTTTTTTCTGTTGGTTATTAATTAGGACAGTCCGTCAGGATGTTCCCGAATCCTTTGTTTATATATTTACCATTGTTTAGAACACTGGTGGTTTGGTCTCTAAGATCACCTATGACCTCATAGCCATCAGCTGAATTGCCACACACCCACCGTGGTCATTTAATACCGGAGATTCCACCCGGCCTTAATGTGTTACACTTCGTTTTAGTACTAATCATGTCTTTGTAGCTCTTTAGCTATAAAAAAGAATTAGAAAAAATGCGTGACATTACATTTAGAACGATCTTCGTAAAATTCGCATTTCTAAACATGTTACAATCTAATATAATTTCTGTGTGTTACTCTAAGACATTCTTTAAGCCTTAAAGATTATATTCGCTATGAAAGAAAATATCACCTTTTCTCATATGTCGTCAGGGTATTCCAATATGTCAGCAATTGCTGTCGTGTTTAATTGGCAATTAAAATCCACCGATTTCTTTTTTTTTTTTTTTATCAAAAGACAAATTTGTCAATTTCGTCTTTAAGCACTTCTTGTCAAACATTTTACTTTCAATTCCTTAAATAAAAATCTTATTTTTTTCATGAATTTAAATTAATTGAAATCCTGCGGGTAATCATTTTAAAATATACATGTGTTACAATATATTCTCAGTAAATAGCTATTGTTGTTAGAACTGTTTTTTATCGTGGTTATCCATTAGTGTATTCCACACCAAACTCCAGGCGCTTGCGAACTATGAAACCAGTTGGCTTCACTTTTGCCAGAATGACAACAAATCTTCCCTGAGTTACACAGGGTTTTATGCATTGTAAGGCTGTAAGGTGAACCAAATCCTTGGGTTTTAATCCCTCTAGGTGCACTTCACACACCTGCCATTAGTAGATTCTTCCCACCTTTCCGGTTCAGGAATTCAAAATAATAATAATAATAATAGTAATAATAATTCTTTATTGTTGTTTTACGGCATATCACCCTTTTAAGGTCCTTTTATGCCGAGATCAATAACTTGTGATAATTTTTTTTTTTTGGGGGGGTGCAGACGTTGGTTTTTTGCATAACACATGAGACACTATTTACCAATAAGAGGAATGAGGATTAATTAATACCTTTGGGATATTAGGGAAAATGTGAACCTAAAAGGAATTACAGGGGTTCGAACTTGCGTACTAAGATTCTGAAATCCAACTACCTATCCACTCCCTTAATTAGAGCGAATCACTAATAATAATAATAATATTAAAAACGGAAGAGACTTATTGTAACTGTCTTCAGAAATCACCACTTTCTGTTGGTAGATAAGCATTATATAACATGTTATTTCTACGCATGGCAACATTTTTATACCATCCATTCTGTCCCTGTTTTTCATCTTGTTATTGACTCCCTTTATACAAATTTTAAAATTGACGTTATTTAATTTCTACATAAGAATTTACATTCTAAACATTTATCAAATAGCTCCTTTTTATGCTATCCATTGCAAAAATGAAAAGGCAACCTATTCGCCTCCTCTTTTTTTCTTGAGACTTTTTGTTTCACAATCATTTGTAAGTTTCATCCAGGCACACATTTTTATATCTAAAATGTCAATTAAACCCTTTTGTTAAACATTTGTTTAAAGGTTTTGAAATACACAGTTTTATCAATGATTAATAGGGCTGCGACAAGAATATTCTTTTTATATAAGCATATTCTTTGTATACAGAATATTCTTTTAACAAAAAGCATATTCTTTTTAAAAAAAGAATATTCACTTAAGAAAAAGCATATTCATTTTTTCAAAAGAATATACTTTTAACTTTTTAAAAATGCTTTTTGTTAAAAGCATAATCTGAAAAAAAGTAAAAAGAATATGCTTTTAACAGAAAACATTCTTTAAAAAAGAATATTCCCGAGAAATAAAAGCATATTCTTGTTTGAAAAAAATATTCCCTAGAAAAAAGGATATTCTTAGGCATATTCTTGAAGAATATTTTCAGCATATTAGGAGAATATAAAGAATATTTTAAAAAGAATATTGTCACAGCCCTAATGATTACTATATATTTAGCAAGTATTTTTGTAATGTTTTTTTTTATTTTCTTTAAGTTTATATTCATCTCTTTTAAATAATTCATATTCTAATCCCAATTTTATGGGTGGGATAAAACCTCAAATCAACTCTGTGTTATCGTAGACTTAAAAGATGTTCAGATTCAAATAGCATTGTTAAAGTAATTCAGTATTCTGACTACAATTTAGACGAATAAGAAAATAAAAGAGTGGGCTGTAAAACAAAACAAAAAAGAGTGAATGAGGCATAAAGTATTATTAAGTTCAGCATGTCCCCAAAGTTCGTAGAGGGTACTATGTAAATTTGAGTTTAGCTCCATGCAAAACTGCCAAATAAATATCCACATCAAATTTGGACTAATATTATAAAATAACTTCAAAAATATGAGTTTTAGGCCTTACTCTAAAATAGAATCAAATGTAAAAAAAATGCCAATAAATTTTGAAAAAGAAAGAAAAATATAAGAATAAAAGAAAATATGATAAGGAAAATATTAATAAAACTGCCTTGAAAAACCGATATTAAAAAATGAATTTTATCTCCTATGCAACGCCAGGTTTATCTACTACTAGTAGCAGTAGTAATAATAATAATAATAAGAAAACTACTACTACGACTACTAAGAATACTACTACTACGACTACTAAATATACTACTACTATGACTACTAAGAATACTACTACTACGACTACTAAGGATAACAATATTACTATTACGACTACTAAGAATAACAATATTACTATTACGAAAAATAACAATATTACTACTAATACTACTACTAAGAATAACAATATTACTACTACGAAGAATAACAATATTACTACTTCTACTACTAAGAATAACAATATTACTACTTCTACTACTAAGAATAACAATATTATTACTACTACTAAGAATAACAATATTACTACTACTAAGAATAACAATATTACTACTACTACTAAGAATAACAATATTACTACTAATACTACTACGAAGTAAAAAGAAGAAGAAAAAATTGGGAAAAATATCTCGATGTATTTACTGCGCTTAGTAACCATCAAATATTTTTCACAACTTAATCATAAAAATATGGCTATCAATGCGAAACCTTAAAACAAATCTGAATCCTCACGAATAGAAGCAGAAAGTACTGCATCATCGTCCAACTCTATTCGAACAGAAATAGATAAGAGCAAATAGATTATTAAGTGTTGAATTTGCCTATAAAAAAGAACAAAACTGTTAAACTGTAAAGTAAATAAGTGAGTACAGCAAATTTACACTTAAGGTAAGGAAGACAAAAATCAAAATCAAACATAAAGAACAAGTTTACTCCGAAGATTTATAAAAGGAAATAAAATGTGAAAATACAGGAAGTAAAAAAAATCATTTACATTCAAAGGAAGATTGACAATAAAAATAAAAATATGAATTTGAACTCAAACCGACTAACCTCTAAAAGAAGATGAAAAATAGGAAACACAGAAACGGAAATACCTGCAGATAGAAGAATATGCTGAAACATCGGATCTAATAACTGAATAAACAAAGCAGGAAAAAAATGACTTAATATCTCAGTGTTATGTTATGATAAGGTATATTCCAAAAATAATGCCGCCTATTATTCAATGTTGTTTGTCCCAAGGGTTGTTCCCTCTATTTTTGAAAGTAAATTTTTACGAAGGTTGTTTTAAAAGTAATGCCAACAATTTTCTAAATATATACTTTTTAAGGGTCGTTCCTAAAGTAATGCAACCAATTTTTAAAGTTATTTTTAAAAGGGATATCCCAGAAGTAGTGACACCCATTTTTTTTTTAATTCACGAGAATTGTTCAAAAAGGAATGCCATATGTTTTAAAGTTATTTATTTTTTGTGGGATTTTTTAGTGAAGAAAATAGGAAGATTTGGTGTTTAACCATCGAAAATAGAACCTTTTTTGATCCTAAAATTTATTAATTTCATAGTGACAACTATTTTCAATTCGTTTTTGCCTGCAATAAACTAGAGTCGATTCATCAGGGTCCATATTGCCTTAAAACTGCGGTTTCGATAACCTGGAATTTTACATCCGAAATTAAACAAAAAAGTTTCTTGACAAACGATCACACGAAGATTAAACGAAGTTGGATTATTTTCAAGAAGTCTATGCCCAAAGCCCTTTAATTTCTATTAAAAAATAAAGGGCAGATTTTTATTCATCGAAAAACATTTGTTTTGGGAAGAAATGATTTGACATGAATTTAATTAAAAATGTTTGAAAATTATCGGTGATAAGTTAAGAATAACATTTCGATCATTCATAGAAATCCATACAAAAATCCTGGAATAATATCTCCCATATAACATTTAAACTGTTGATTCTGTCTAGCAGCAAAAAGTGCCATAATGTAATCGAAAACAAGGGGATTTCAGTAAATACTGAAAGTATTCTTTATTTTTTCATTAATATTTGTCTCAGTTCCTTAAATTTTGGAAACTTAATTTAATTAATTTCTTCATTAGAAAAAACTATTATGAATTCAAAGTAAAAAAAAAAAAAATTTGAACTACAATAATTAAACATTATAAAAATCACAATTTTTTCCCCATTTTTCATAGATAAAGTTAGAAGCCATTAAAACAATGATCGACATAACTTTTTGACGCTACTGTCTATAAGTTTGGATTTAGAATAGATGACTAATCATTAATAAACGCATTTAAACTCGATTTATTTTTAACTCAGCGAATTGTTCTCAAGTTTCAAAAATGTACATAATTGTACATTAGTTAAGATTCTAGTAATGGCACAAAGAAGTAGGCAGTACGTGACAATATTATTGTGTTCATACATTTAAAGATTTTTGATTTAGTATTGCGTTTTCTTTGTTTTATTTTTTTTTTTCTTAAATCTGAAGAAAATTTTAAATTCGTGTAAAAAGCCGCAGATTCTATTCATTATTCATACGGAATTTCTTTTATTTTTATTTTTTTTACTTTTTTTTTTGTTTAAATTAAGTTTTTAAGGGTTTCCGCATTTTTATAAGATAAATGAAACTACTTTAAAAATATTCTTTAACATATTAATATGAAAATCACAGGCTTCTACTGCTGGAAATAATTCTCTTGAATCATACCAATTCAAAACTGGGATATAATTGGTTTACGGAAAACAATTTGAAATAAGACATTCATTATTCGACGACAGAAAAACAAAATCTTTTTAAGATGGCGGCTATACAGGTTCTCATGATTTACATTGTACGTGTATATATATATATATATATGTGTGTGTGTGTGTGTGTGTGTGTGTGCGTGTGTGTATACGTGCAGCGACGGTGGAGCATTGGTAGAAGCTCGGGCTCTAAGATCGTATTACGCGAGTTCAAATCCCAGTCTAAATCATTACATTCAGCTTTAGCTGCCTCGGGCAGATGGAGCTCGTTAACTGGGGAGAGCAGCTCATCTAGGTAAGGGTAACACTGTATGTAAAAAGCCCAGGTAAGAGCGCGTAAAAATAGCCGTGTGCGAAACTTGGATATGTGCTCACTAAGTAAATAAAATATATGTATATATATGTAAATAAACCGTTTTTGCAACACGTATCAACATTGTTTTTTTTTGTTTTGTTTTTTGTTTAAAAAGAAGTTGCATTTGTTTTTTTAATACTTTTTTTTTTAATTATTTGAGCAACATGTATTAAAAGGAAAACAAACAAACCCTAGAACGTTTACAGACAGGCACAGAGAGAGCCACTAGTTTGAAAATGGAATTTTGATTTCAAAATATTTCCAAACATAAACAACAAGATATTCTCGGGCAGATGGGGCTCGTTAGCTCGAGAGAGCAGTTCATCTAGGTAAAGGGTAACACCGAATATATAAAGCCCGGGTAAGAGCACGTAAAAATGGCCTTGTGC
>JAUZSX010345309.1:0-10352 GCA_034780655.1 Idiosepius hallami
CCGAAAAAGTCGAAGACGACTGATTTAAAAATTAATTTAAGCCGAATGTCTTAAGATATGTGAAAGATTTGCTTTAATTAGAATTTCATCAATCACCTGTACTTCATAAAAAAGCCTTTAAAAATCAATAACGATATATTTTCCCAGTCGAGTACAGACCCAAGTTAGGCACAAGGCCAGTTTTAGAGGCTCATTATATATCCTTAAGCTATTGCCCTTTATCTAGATGAGTTACTCTCATTAAGTTGGCAGGTCCCATTGTTCAGGGGGGGTCCGTAATCAGTGTTATCCTTACGCCTAGATGAGTTACTCTCATTGAGTAAATACGTCTCAGCCATCCGGGTTTTTTTTTCTGGGGATGAATCGGTGTTATTCTTATACATAGATATGTTGTTCTCATTGAGTAAACCGGTCTCATACAACCGGTTGTTTTGAAATCCGTGATATCTTTACACCTAGATGAGTTACTCTCATTTACTTTTTTTATTTATTTCTATTCTCAGTTCCTTACATCTGGATGAGTTACTCTCCTTTGTTAACGATCCTTACCTGCCTGCTACAGCTGAATGTGAATGTAAATGCGAGTGGGATTTGAAATCAATAAGGCATTGGAATTAAACATTTCAAGTAAGCAAGTAAAACAGAAAGATAAATACAGAATCTAAAATCCTTTGAACCCTGACTTAGCAAAATTAATGACTAGTCCCTCAAATGCGTTCTATGAGACGATTATATCGAAGAGAATATATGTATATATATATATTGGGCAGCGATGGCGGAGCATTGGTGAAAGCTCGGACTCTGTAATCATACTACACAAGTTCAAATCCCATTACTTTCCCTTCAGCAGCCTCAGGCAGATGGGGCTCATTAACTCGGGAGTGCAGCTCATCTAGGTGAAAGGTAACACCGAATGTATAAAGCCCGGGTGAGATATATTGGCCCCTTGTGGGGCTGAAATGGTTCAAGAACAAGTTTTTGTGAATAATTCATGGGATAATCGTAGAGCAAATGATCGTGACATTACTTAATTGTCAGCATGAATAAAAGAAATATTAATGAAATTAGTCATTGCAAATTTTGAAGCAAGTCACTTCTAAGTCCTTTCTTTCTAAACATTCGCTTTTTTTCTTCTTTCGGTTCTTTCCTTCTCTTTTTTTAGGTCCATAGTATTCTGCTAATCGGTCCGGTTTTATTGACACGGAATCCACCTCACTTAGAAAAACGTCAAATAAAAGATGAGGGTGTCTCATTGGATTTACAAATAGAGCTGAATTAGTGCTAAAAAAATCCCCGACGGTGAAAAGTAGAAACTATGAATGTCTTGTTCAATAAAACATTAGCGTTATGATTCGGAAACACAGCACGAAAATTACTATTATTCGCTTAATGCAAAGCAATCGATGTGTCAATTCTGTTGAACGTAGACATTTTCCTCTAACCTTTTGTTCTCTATCACCATAAAGACAATCTTTAATATTCAAGAACCAAAAATGCACTTTACGAAGAACAATGAAAATAACGCGTAGAAAAGCACTTGGAGAGCTAACACAGCCGCATCAGTGGATTGGGGTAAAAAGAGTAATTCAGTTCAAAATTAGGAGAATTTGTGTTTTAATTTCTGAGAGACAATAGGGTAAATGGATTCCGATGTCGAAAAAATCGCTTTTTGAAATCAGTTTCTGAACGGATTAAAACTGTTTCCATCATTTCATATGGGTTAATTGGATTCGGATTTCGAATAAATTGCTTTTTGATCTCAGTTCCTGAACGAATTAAAACTGTTTTCATAATTTCTTATAGATTAAACGGATATGAGTTTGTAACAAATCAATTTTTCAACTCGGTTCCTGAACGGATTAAGACTACATCCATTATTCCTTGTAGGTTAAATGGATTCGGAATTCGAACAAATCGCTTTTCGAACTCGGTTCCTAGACGGATTAAGACTATTTCCATTATTCCTTGTAGGTTAAATGGATTAGGAATTCGAACAAATCAATTTTCAACCTCGGTTCCTGAACATAATAGAACTGTTTCGATTATTTCTTATAAGTTAAATGCTGCTCACTAAGTAAATTTATTATAGATTAAATGGATACGGATTTCGAATAAATTGCTTTTCGTACCCGGATTCTGAACGATTATAACTATTTTAATCTATTTTTTATAGATTAAATTGATTCGGATTTCTGACACATCACCTTTCAAACGCGGTTCCTGAACGGATTGAAACTGTTTCTATTATTTCTTATGGATTAAATGGATTCGGATTTCGAAAAAAAAATGCTTGGTTCCTGAATGGATTATGTTCGGAAACCGAGGTACTACTTTGTCTTTTACAACATTATTTCATAATCTCTCTATCTTATAAATATATATAATATTTAGTAGAAGACTTCAATATGTTGGGGGTACAAGTTGTATTTTGTCGGTTTATGGGCTGCAAGCTCTATTTTAGGAGGAGTCACAATTTTGTAGCATATTTTTTGCTTTGGGTCGATATATCGGCCAATTAGGATTAAAAGGGTTAAAGTTCTATCTATTGCACAGTAACTTTTTATACATATATGTGTTAGGGTTTGTGTGTGTACTCATATATTTGTATGCAAGTATTTAGGTATACGTATGTGTGTGTATGCGTGTTGGTTGGTTTTTGTTTTACGGCATATCAACCGTTATATGTCATTTGATGCCGAAAACTTTTTTTTTCATCCATACGTAGTTTACAGTATATCAAACTCTTTATATTTACTAAATAAAGTTTCCATAAAATCTTTTGAAACAAAGAAAATGTCCGGAAACCGGCATTTTAGTTGCGCCACTACACTATAGAATATTTATGCTTTTCCGAATTGAAGAAACCTTGTGATTGTATTTATCTTTAGTGCTTTGCGTGCTTTACATGACTATTTTTTCTAATTTTCTTTATTAATAACCTTCCATTGCCATTTTATATTGCAGGCATGATTGAACATTTCTGACAGATTTAATGATGTTTTTTGATATGTCGGATGTTCATTTCCGCTTTTGTTCTTCTCTTTTTCTAGCCATTATTTATTAAAAATGATAGAAAGAAAAAACAATAAAACGAATTTTTCTCATTTTTTTTTCCTCCAGGCAAAATCATTTCAAGCATTTTATTTTGATGTTTGAGAAATTAATTTGCTACAATGCAATTCTTTTTGCCAGCACAAAATTAATGTTGATTTGTTTTTATTATTATTATCATTATTATTAGTATTTTTATTATTATTATTATTATTATCATCATCATTATTATAATCATTATTATTATTATCATCATCATTATTATCATCATTATTATTACCATCATTATTATCATTATTATTATTATTATCATCATCATCATTATTATCATCATCATTATTATTATTATTATTATCATCATCATTATTATCATCATTATTATTATCATCATTATTATCATTATTATTATTATTATTATCATCATCATTATTATCATCATTACTATTATCATCATCATTATCATCATCATTATTATTATTATTATTATCATCATCATTATTATCATCATTATTATTACTATTATTATTATTATTATTATTATCATCATCATCATTATTATCATCATTATTATGATTATTATTATTAATATTATTATTATTAATGTCTATTTTAAAATTTAAATGGGTTTTGGGTTGAATCAAGTTAGCTAGTTTGCGTCGATTTTAATCGGAAGAAATATTAAAAACAAATGCCCATCTGAACCAAAAATTTAATATTGTAATCGCTGCAGGTAATGCCTAGAATTGATAGATGCACGGCGAAAGAAAGACCCTTCTTGTGCTTTCGGTGATTTATTGTGCGTGGATCATTAGAAGGTTTTCGCTCTTTCAACATCATACTCCCTTCACCACACTAACCGACCAGAGTTTATGAATCTCTGGTACACCTATATTTATGATAATAATAATAATAATAATAATAATAATAATAATAATAATAACAATGATTAATTTCTCATGCTTTTTTATACTAAATTCATTTCTAAAACATTTCTCTGACAAAACCATGTTTAAAGCTGTTCTCTATTAAATTCATTTCTAAAGCTTTCTCAACTCAATTTATTTCAATTTTTTAATACTAAATTCATTTGTATTGCATTTTTATACTAAAATCATTTCTAAATATTTTCCCTACTAAATTCATTTTGTAAAGTTTTTCTCAACTAAATTCATTTCTAATGCTTTTTAAGCCAAATTGATTTTTAATGCTTTTTTTTTAACTAAATTAACTTTTCATGCATTTTTTATATAAAATTCATTTCTAAATTTTTCCAGTAATACATTTATTTCTAAAGCTTTTATCAAGTAAATTCATTTCTAAAGCTTTTCACGGCTATTTTTAATGTTTTCCTGTGTTAAATTCATTTCTAATTTATTTTTAAAACGTTTCTCTAAAGTAATTAAAAAACCTATGATATAGAAAGACACAACCATACGTACAAACTAAAAAAATGAAACGAATTGGCTATTTTCTAACTCCAAAAAGACTTTTTCATTGAAAAATATTTAGAGTTTTGTTGATCAATAAAGTGTGTAATTCAAATTGTATCCCGGTCGATTTCATTTCACTGAAACGTCGTCCTTCTGTCGGCACGGTTCACAAATAACGCTGTTCGTCTGACAAATAATCGCGGTTCTTATCATTTGCCGACACCTAGCAATATTTGATTGTCTAGAAGAGTAAATTACGTTTGAAAGCTTAATTATCATCGTTGTTCTCATTATAGAATAATCACGAAGAAAGGAGCGGTGCCGAAAATAGATTTGTTTAAATAGTCCTAAAGATAATTGCGTTAGTTTTTTTTATGTGCATTTTTTTTATATCAATTCTTCTGTAATTATAAATTAGTACTTTCTGAATAAAAAGATTGCTAGGTAGGGTAATTTTGAAATAGATTAAAAGGGTAAAATAAATGTGTAAAATTTGCCCAGAAGTTTTAAGAATAAAAAAAATTATATAGTTGAAATAAAAGTTTTGTACTTATTTAGAATAGTAATTAAAAAATATTCTATTAAATTCTTTATATTTACTTGGTCGAGCACCAACCTACATTGAGGAAAAGGCATTATTACGTGTTCAGTGTTGTCCTTCACTTAGATGAGTGACTCACTTAAACGGACGGGCCCAATCTGTCCGAAGTAAGTGCAGTTGTTTTCACCGGGAGTTAGTGTAATACGATTCCAGAGTGCAAGCTTTTACCAATGCTCCACCCTCGTGGCCCTTATTTTATTATATTGTTATGGTGTTAAATAATTGAACAATTAACGAGGAGAACAATGAAGTGAAATTAGTCAAAATGTGAACGTACACGGAACGACTGGGATTCGAACATGCGTGTTAGAATTCCGAAGTCTTACTGCCTACCCACTGTCTCAAGTCAGTATCCTAAATTCTATATTTAATTCACTAAGAGTATACTATGTGAATAAAAAAGGTGCTGTTGTGGTCGATTGTAACCGATTGTGGCGTTGCATACAGTGTAGTTAAATAGAAGAAACAAGACAGTATTAAGGTTTAACAAATAAGTATATTAACAAATGGTAAAGAAATGGTGGCACACGACTTTGCAGCATAGCTGCTGCTGCTGCTATGCTAAAATCCCCCCTCTCTCTCTCTCTCACTCTCTCTCTCTCGTTGACGAGAGGGATCACATTTATAGTGATTGGTAGAGTTCATTATGGGGGGCGGTGTTTCATCCACAATAAGTACATAAAAGAGTCAAGTTAAGCAGTGTCACCACACAAATTCTTGACTAAGTCAGTCACGGCCATTAGTCTCCGAGTCTCCACTTCTGATTATCTTGATAAGCCAATACTGGTTTTCCGGAAGTGACGTCATCGAATAGAACATTATTCAGAGGTACCCCTAACATTTATATTACTCGTTATTATCCGGGATTCTTTGAATTAATTAAGGGTTTTGTTTATGGGAGGGGTGGTAAACAATTTAAACGAATTGAGCCACAGCAACGCATGGCAGGGTCCAGTTAGTTATGAATAAAAATTATTATTTTAAAACGCCATGGCTTAAAATTTTTTTTTTTAAAGTGTTTTGCGTTGCGACTTATAATAAGACTAAATCTTATAAGACAGTTCAAAAACACTTATTAAGGATAGTTAACACTACCACAAACAAAACATTTATTTTTTAAGAAATAAACTTTAAAAACGTATCTAATTCTTATTACGTCAGCTCAGAGAAAATGTTAACATTTTCAGTGTATTTTGTTTTAGTAATAAATGGTTAGCAAATTATTGGGTTTCATTTATTTTGGAGAATAAAATATTTATCTTTAAAGAAATAAAACTAAAAATCTGGCTAAAGGTCAACAAAATTTCAGTACTCAATTGTTATTATATCAGCTCAGAGAAAATGTTAACATTTTCAGCGTATTTTGTTTTACTAATAAATTGTAATCAAATTAATGACTTTATTTGTTTTCAGACATCTTTTACTAAACAATCAATATATTCACATCGAACAATTTTAAATTTTTTCCACTTATTTTTCCCATAAAAAACAAAATTATTCCTCAGTTCACAATCATCAGTCTTTAGTTTGAATTCACCAATTAAAAAATATTTACAAGAAAAATTTAAAAGGGAACTAATCTATGAATACAAAATTTCTTTAAACATAAATTAATGAAAAAAAATAATCAGTTTGCCGAATGTTCTAATTATAAAAAAACTTTTATCTTTTCCATTCAAGCTTGTTATGTGTTCTTAATCTTAAACATTCATCAATATATTTATAAAACAAGGACAATTTCTAGAATGTGAAACCACAGGAATAGAAAGTTCCTGTAAAATTAATCATCTAAATTTGATTCTCACAAAATTAGACTGAAAACCCGATTTTGATCTAAAATTTGCCTCTTTTTACCGAGTTTTAAATTAAAAATTAGAAGTTTGGGGACTTTAAAATAAAAATAAAAATTGTTCGAATTTGAAGTTTTTAACGGCATATTAACCTTTTAAGGCCATTTTAAATGCCGAGAACAATTACTTTTGAGAAATGTTATTTCTTATACACACATAGTTTTTTTATAACACAAGTTTAACTATTTAATCCATAGGTGCAGAGAAAATGGAGATGTATACATTTCCCAAGGGTATTAGTCAACATGTTAACTTCGACGGCAAAACTCGGATTCAAACCTGCACACTACGGTTCAAAAGTCCGATTGCCTCTCCACTGAGCCACTTAAAAAAAAAAAGGTGAATGTTCATGTAACGAGAATACAATATGGATACACACTTATGAGGGCAGGTTTTACTGATTAGTGGTCGGTATATTTCGGATATCTCCGGTGATATTTAACTAGTGAGAAATCTGTTTTCAGATAGGGTGAGGTCACTACGCAGGGAAAGCGAACATCATAAAGAAACAAGTTAGCTGTATTTATTTGGGAATATTTTTAGATGAGGCTTCGTAATCGGTGTAATAATTTATTAGAAGACTGCTGTCCTCATATTTCATACTTTAGGTAGGCAGCGTCATTGGAGCATTGGTAAAAGCTTGGGCTATGAAATCGTATTACGCGAGTTCAAATCCCAGCCAAATTCATTACTTTCACTTTAGCAGCCTCGGGCAGATGAGGCTCGTTAACTCTGAAGAGCAACTCATCTAGGTGAAGGGTAACACCGAATGTAAAAATCCCGGGTAAGAGCACGTAAAATTGGCCTTGTGCCAAACTTGGGTTGGTGCTCACCAAGTAAATATAAAATTTCATTTTGGGCTCGTGGTGCACAGGATAGAAGCGTTCAGTAAATACGGTTCGAGATGAGCATGTTTAGAAATAGCAGTTTCAATTCTTGCCCGAGCAGGCCAAGGGTTTAGTTGCCTGAAACGTATTCCGATAGATCACAACTATGGAAGGCAGGTGGGGATATGGTAACAAAACATAAATTTCCTATCCGAGGTCGTTGTTAATCACCTGACGAAGGCCAGTCGAAACGTAGGCCGAAACATAAGGAAACAACAACTATCTATGGACAAGTCAGGTTGAAGACACCGGTTCCCGCTAGATCACCGAAGTCAGGCAAAGTAGAGCCTGTTCAGTACTAAGATAGGTGACCACTTAGGGATATCAGGTACTGTACCAAGCAGTTCGGCAGTTCGTGGCATGAACAATCGAATGCATTAAGCATTCGAAATGAAAGACCTTCCCCATTCCCCGACCCTCCCTCACAACGACCGACAATGGGAGCTGAATAAAACGACTAGAATTATCCCCTAGGGTGAGTACTGGGAGACTCAGTTTAGTCAGAGATTGCGAAAACGCTATAACAACGATAAAAATAATCAAAGTCACATGGGTAATGAGAGGTTTTCTTGCTCATCAACAATAACCATGGAAGATGGGGACAAGAGTCGGCAAATAAATTAATAAATAAATATTGTTTTTTTCAATCAATTGCGTCTGGATTAACAGTGAAATGTGGCTCGACATGGCTCCCTGAATTGTTGCTCTGCAGTAATGTGCTTAATGCTATGGAGTAGAAAATTTTATTGGTTTTTCCGAGTTACAGTTTTTTCGCTAAAACAGAATTAAAACCAATGAAATTAAATATTCTAAAATAAGAGAGAGAGAGAGAGAGAGAGAGAGAGAGAGAGAGAGAGAGAGAGAGAGAGAGAGTGATCATCTGATGGTACCAAAATCTCTGGATGAATTCTCATTGAATCAAATCCTCTATGAAGAATAATATGGCCTTTGCCACGATAAAACATAAATCAAATTTTAATATGATTTACATAAATAATTCTAAATCATGAATTCACGGTTTTATAAACCTTCGTAAATAACAATGTCGAAAATAACAATACTTTTAAATTACAAAGATGTTTAAAAATATCCCTAAATAAAAATGATCACTGAAGAATAATCTTTAAAAAAAATAAAGGTTATTTGAAAAAAAGAGATAATAAAATATTCATTTTTTTAGAAAAGTTTATTCTTAGAAAAAATGACAAATGTATAAAGACATTTTTTCAAGTCGACAAAATAGTCTTGTATTAGAATTTCCCAAAAGTTCGTAATCAATTACAAAATATTTCAATTTTTACGCGCAAAGTAAAAACAAAAACGAGAAAATTTATTCCTCATTTTCATAGATTTTCTGCCATCGATCTACAAGCATTTGAATCAAAGAATTTTTACACGCTTCTCCGATCACTTCTAAGGAAGAAAGGGTGGACAAGTTATAAAAGCTTTGACTCTGAGATCGTATTAGACGAGTACAAACCCAAGTACAAACCACTGCATTCACTTTCAGCTGTCTCGGGGAGATGGGGTTTGTTAATTCGGGATAGTAACTCATCTAGATGTAAGGTAATACTGATTCATAAAAAGAGGTACATGAGACCTATCAAACGGTGTAACTCAACTAGTTGAAGTGCAACATTGATTACAAAAAGGATATAGTGTACAGGGGTGAGATGGTATTATTCTATAAAGATTATGCTTGTCACATACCTAATTATTAAGGCTGTGACAAGAATATTTGAAATAAAAGTATATTATCATGCCACGACTAATAAGTAAAGAATTAAAAGAAAATGTAAAATCGCAAAATAATCAAGTCATTAACAAGAATAATCACTAATAAAAGCATATTAGGATAGCACTACAAATAAATAAAGAATTGAAAGAAATTGTAAAATTGCAAAATAGTCAAGTGTCTGACAAGAATAATCTTTAACAAAAAGCATATCATTACAGCCCTACTAATGATTAAAGAATTAAAAGAAACTGTAAAATCGCAAAATAGACAAGTGTGTAACAAGAATAATCTTTACAAAAACATATTATCATAGCCCTAATATTTATAACGTAAAACTGGCCTTGGTTTTTTACCAAGAAAATATATATCCCCAACTTCATAAAATGAGTCGAATCAGTGGCTCTAAAGAAAGTGCATTGAGCATAAAAGGCAGTGATCAGATGGAACACAGTCAAGACTTGAAGCTGGATGTAGCAAAACCTTAACGCCGTCCAGCTCTTCAAACTTGTCTTTGGTCTTCTTGACGCTGTGTCAGAACCGGGCTTTTTTGCTTCAAGAAACAATGTTTGCATAAACATTTAATTTTCGCAAGTGTTTACAAACGCCAACCTGGATATTTCCATGTCTCGGTACAAGACCTTACAAGACCTAATGGACAAAATAATAATAATAATAATAATAATAATAATAATAATAAATGTGCCCTGAAAAAGGGAAAGTCCAAAACGCGTTGGCAATAATATAGACTTTTTTTTTGTTCTTTCTAATTAATTTTTCTAATATATGTACATATAT
>JAUZSX010345320.1:0-10352 GCA_034780655.1 Idiosepius hallami
CTGCTAAAGTGAAAGTAATGGTTCTGACTGGGATTTGAACTCGCGTAACACGATCTCACAGCCCGAGCTTCTACCAACGCTCTACCGTCGTTTCCAAATTGGATATACAACCTCTATAAGGGTTGTTCCAAAAGTAATGCCACCTATTTTTTAAAGTAACTTTTTACTAGTGTTATTCCAAAAGTAATGCCATCCATTTTTTTAAAACTGTGCTATCACCTCTGGTTCGTGGCTGATGAGGGCAGAGTAAAGCACACGCGGTCTTATGTATGTAAAAAAGAAAAAAAAAATTCACTTACCTTGTCAGTAAACACTGGTAAATAGCAAACAATACAAGCAACTAGTACCGATTCAAGTAGGCTTAGTACTTGTTGGAAGATTGGTACATTTGGGAAATTGTTAAAATCTACCAAATCCTGAGGCTGGAAATTACTGCATTTGGGAAAAGTAAATACTCCAAGAGTGTCCTCAGGGTCGGCATAGGTTTTTAGCTGGGGAATGATGTGGAACAAAATATCCTTAGCAAGTGTGAAGCAATCGGACTTCTTGAATTGCATAAGAAAACTCGGGCTGTTGAGCAGCAACACCTGACACGTCCGCCACAGGTTGGTCAGCAGAATGAACCACTTATGGTGTCCATCAGCCTCCGTGAGTCGGAGTTGTTCTAAACTAGTGTCTAACCGATCCTCGCTTGGACTCTTGTCATTTTCAGTGGCGTCTATTGAGCTGTTGTTACTTTGGTTATGCTGATAACTAGTGCCAGTAGAGTCGCTTGACGGTAGGGCGCAGGTTTCTGGAATGATATTGATTAAGGCGCCATGCCTCTTTATCTTCTCGGCAAGAATTTTCAGGAATGATCGGATAACGGTACTGCTGCTGTTGCCGTTGCTGCTGCTTAGACCAACGTCGTCGTCGCTAGAGAAATCCGACATCGGGCTGTTCTCCTCAAAAAAACGCTCTGACGCACGGTTCTCCTTCAGCATGCTCTCCAGGAGAATTTCCTCATCGGAGATGATCAGCACCTCAAAGACATGCAGCACAAGTTCCTGGAGGCTGTCGTCTTCGAGAATTGTCCAGAGCTTTTCGATGCCATGCCGTGCCAAAAATGCAGCCATGACCGATTCCGCCTGCAAGAGATATGGGAACGCGGAAAGGCAGTTGATGATAACCATTCGCCCAACAGGACATGGGATGACATGACAATTATTTACAAAACCGTTATTCACTGACGATTTCCACTTACAATAGTCGACCAATATGGGATAATAGATGGAGAAATATAATTCCTGTTTGACCTCCTTTCGGCTGTTGACCGCAAGAATAAGGAAGTGCTTGGAGAGCAATGAAGCAGTGAAGCTGTCTTCGGAATATAAAATGTCCCGCATTTTATCTAAGGACTCCCACCTCGTTGAGGTTTCTCTTGACTGAGATAACCGGAAGTCTTCCGATGAGACTTCGCTGCTAGAGACCCCGCTGTCAGGGGCCTCAGGTTGGGTTACCTCTAAATGGATTTCGTACTCTAGCTTCGACTTGTGGAGCAGGTCGTCTGAGAGGTTTTCTTCACAGAGCTGACAGATCTCATTCTTGCTCTGGTTCATTGATACATTTCTAGATCCAGAGAGCTGCTCCAGGAGCATTTTGTTCATAATGTCCAGAGCATAGTTCTTGGCGGCTGGAGAGAGCATCGACAACGAGGAGTAAAAACTTGCTAGAACGGATTCGATCCCTAGACAACAGCAGATACCAGAAGTGACAAATAACGTAAGGGTTTGCAGTTGGAGCTGCTTTGATTTCAGAGTAGGAAGCATATTGAGCAGAAACAAAGACCAGACGGCCACAAGGCAGCTATCAAGAGGGACCTCTGGTTTATTATATTGACTCGATACATTTTTAAATGCTAGCCCGAGAACATCATGGTGGTGGTCAAAGCAATGAGTGTAGACACACTTCCTGTGTTTCCGCTTCATGCAAGTCAGGGCATGGATGTATCCGACTTTGGTTCTTTTCATTGCGATGATAAGCCCACCTATTGCTTTCATCAGGTCATCTCGGGGCTGGAATTTCTTACAATCGCTGCGAGGAAACGACCCCGAGTCAAGCCACGAGATGATCAGTTCCAGCATGTCGAACCCTGTTTCCTCCTTGAAGACACGCATGATCCGGAGCGCGTTGTTGATGAAAACCGAATTCAGTGGAACATTTTGGAACATTTCTGTGGCACACAAGACGAGCCCGCTCAGAAGATCGGACACAAGCACCATTTTTATGTGGCACAGCTCGGATACCTGCATCCAATCAACCTGATCCGGATAGATTATTTCTTCATCGAGTAGGTCATGGGCCAGATAGAGGAGGCTGGGAAAGATCCGTGTTCGGATGAGTATGCTGGATCCATTCTGCTGCTTGGCTGCTATATTGCTCAGCATGAAGACAAGCTGAATCAGGTTCTTCATAATGTAAGCAAGCATCTCTTTTGTCCAGACATCTGGATCAGGATCATGGAACATATCGTGAAACCGAGATAGTCCATCTAGCAGCTCGGGTAGTAAATAAATCGAGACTACTTTAGAGGTCGATGTCTGGTTCATGTCCAGTAGGCACACATTGTGAATTATGTCTGTCATCACAAGGCAAGTCTCAGCCGGGTGGAGGATCTCAGCACACCGGTTCGGCTGAATGCCTTTTAAGTTCTCCTCAATTAAAGGCTGGTAACGGTTTTGCCATGATAGAAATTGGGTTTCTCCCAGTCGACATTTGCGCTTCTTCTCCTGCTTCCCTTTTAATGTTGTTTGGCTGTCTGAAAGGTCAATGCCGTCAGAGTCTGATGTGCTATGCTCTTCAACAAGGGAGTGTTTACTTGATTTGTGGGGTTCACGGCATGGATCTAACGACATATATTCGTACAAGAGCTGCCATCGGCTGATTGCAAGAATGTATTCTTTGTGGCACTTTGAAAGAGCGTGTGGGAGTTTGGAGCTTGGAGTCATGTAATTTAGTTGGCATTTTTTCAGGGAAGTTGATAAGCTGTCAATTCCTGCAAATAAAATAAAAATTTTAAAAATAAATATAATAATATAATATATATATATAATAATAATATGAAATAAATAAAAAAAATTTTTTTTTAAAAATAATATCATTATTAGCAAGCGAAATGAAAACGATCAAAATATCAAGAACGGATCGAAAAGTGTCAGCAGGATGCCTGGAAGGTCACATACGACTCAGTTGAAGTAGGATGCTATGGGTTTGCTGGCCAGTCATTGTTTAAGGCATTTAGGAAAAAAGAGGATTGTGGGATCATCCGCTAAAGCTGAAGCCATTAAGAGAATTTTAAAGGAAGCCTTGATGGCTTCTAAGTGAATATGATACAAAGGATCCGAAACATCTAACCCTTGGAGGAAGACTTTGCACTTTCTAGTTGTTGGCTTATACGGGCTTTAGTTTTGAATTATTATAAAAATTTCACAAGATAGAAAAAAAAATTGTTTGAGATTGGTTTGTAGCACTTACCATCTTCAGATAAAAGTGTATCATTTGGAGCACCAAATTTGAGGCACCATGACACCAAAGAAACAAGCAGGTTTGCAAAGTTCCGACCATTGGAAAGATCCTGTGAGAAAAAAAGAGAGTTTTTAATCTTTATTGTGAAGTTAGATATATCTACTTTGAAAGGCACAAACCCATGTGTGGCACAAGGCCATTTTTACAATAGCATATATATACTTGGTCAATCACAAACCCAAGTTAGGCACAAGGCCAGTTTTGTACAAAGATATATCTTCTTGGTCAAGCACAAACCGAAGTTAGGACAAGACCAATTTCATGAAAGGATATATCTACTTGCAATAAAGAGAGAGAGAGAGAGAGAGAGAGAGAGAGAAATGTGCAAGAATGATAGAGGGAAAGGAAGAAGAGACCATACAGATAAAGACGGGGTGGGGAACAAGAAAGAAAGAAAGAAAGGAGAGGAAGGAACGAGGAAAAAAGAAAGGAGGAAGAGAGAAAGAAATAAGAGAAAAAGAAAGGGGCGGAGGAACCAAGAGAAAAAAGGGAAGAGGAAACAGGATAGAAAGGAGAAGAGGAAAACAAGAGAGAAAGAAAGGGGAGGAGGAAAGAAGGAAGAAAGAAAGGGGAGAAAGAAACAAGAGAGAAAGGAGAGGAGAGAACAAAGTGCATATCGGCAGGCGTCTGGTTAGGAGAGAGTTAGCATTTGCCAAAAAAAAAAAATTAATATCTCTAAAACTTGGGTTTTGGTTTCTTCCTGTTTTAAATACTTTTTCTCTTTATTTTTATGTCTTAATTGTAAGCTTTTCCCAGATTCGCCTCAAAACGGCCTTTGAATTCGTTTGAAAGACATCAGAAATTTACGTTCATTCGAGGAAAGAAGAAATTGAGCAAAAGATTTGATACAACAAAAGTTTTCTTTTTCAGCTGAATGCGAAAATCCACACACCCAACCCTAACCCATCAACCACGCCTGATTCAAATCGTCTCTATCAGAAGGTGCATGCATTCCTGTACATGCCTACATGCACAAACATTATATCGTATATATAATGATAGCAGCGAAGTTGGAGCATTGGTAAAAGCTTCGGCTCTGGAATCGTAGTACACGAGTTCAAATCCCAGTCAAAACCATTTTTGCATGCATTCCTGTGCATGCCTACATGCACAAACATTATATCGTATATATAATGATAGCAGCGAAGTTGGAGCATTGGTAAAAGCTTGGGCTCTGGAACCATAGTACGCAAGTTCAAATCCCAGTCAAAAACATTGCATTCACCTTTAGCTGCCTCGGGCAAATGGGGTTCATTAGCTTGGGAGTGCAGCTCATCTAGGTGCAGGGTAACACCAAATATAAAAAGCCTGGGTTGAAGCATGTAAAAATGGCCTTGTGCCAAAATTGGGTTGGTGTTCACCAAGTAAATATAATATATGTTGATAGCAGCATCTTGACAGATGATTGCCGCCTCAAACCTCGTCAACTGCATCATGCCTCTCCCTGTGGGTCCTCAAGTAACTTTGAAGACCAGCAGCTAATCTACAGGATGATGACAAAAATGACATATAAAACTCAAAACTTTGACATGATTAATCGTAGCCGGATGAGGAATGCTTATTCATATATATGATAAAAAAATTATTAGAAAAAAAAAACAAGAATGTATATAAGTGCCAATTATCACGTTATGATGTCATCATCTTAGGTCCGTTTATAAAAACGCATCTTTTTGTATCTTTGAAATTTTCTTTTCTAAAAATAATTTATTTGTTGTTATGAAATTGAAAATCCCTTGTCTCTATCAAGACCTAATAGACAAAATAATAATAACAATAATGATAATAATAATAAATGTGCCCTTAAGAAGGAAAAACATCCGAAACGCGTTGGAACTAATTTACATTCTTGTTTTTTATTTTTTCTAATAATTTTCTACCACATATCGTCGTAATTTACTTTCCTATTTTTCTATCAAAGTATATATATATATATATATATATATATATATAATGCGGAAGATAGATGTCCTAAATTCGACTCAACTACGGACATAGAGAATAAAAAGTTGTTTGTTTCATACCTTAACTCCTATCTTTTGAATAACTTTTAAGAGGTAAACACCTTGACCTCCAAGAAGATAGTCTTGTAGTTCCTTTAAATCATCTTCGTTGGCATCATTTGTGATTCTTAAGATACCAGACATGAATTCTTGTACAAGTTGGTTACATATTCCAGTCATATCCCTGAAATAGAAATGAAGAAAACGTGCATTTATGTTCATTATCTGAATTTAGGAGAAGAGCAGAGCCATGCTTAGCCCCTCCGCAAATGCGGGAAGGGGGCTCACAAGTTTCCTAGGGGCCACAAGGCTCCTCGCCTTCACAGATGTTTTGTATTGCAAAAAAATTACCAAAATAATTAATTATTAGGATTAAGTAGAAAATCATTATTACACTTATATGTTGAAATATATATCTTACAATCCATCTCCCTGTCTATTTGTCTGTCTCTATAGATTTGTATTTGTAGACTTTGATCAGAGTGTATAGCATTTTATGGGTGTGCTAGTTGCCTTTTTTAGGGGCTGCAAGGCGCATTCTGCATCAGGGCCACTATGTGCCAAAGCATGGCACTGACAATTACATTAATCTTTCTATCGCGCATTGTATGAGTCTTTCTTTACAGGAACCCCAATAAAAATTCTAATAAAACAAACTAACAATATTCTGTTTAAGTTATAAACTCCAAATTGACGTAACTTGCTGGTTGACTACAATCACAGTTTATATTAAAATTTCTGGTTTGAAAATGAGTGGAATCCTAATTTAGACTGTTTTTATTAATTAAAGAAAACTAAGTTTATTATAACCAATGATCTATGGTGTATCGCATTATAAATACAAGTAAAGAGAGTTTCTTATAGTGTATAACTTTAAGACCAATATATATTTTGTACAAAACCAATATATATTCTGATTTTTCTAAGAGATATTTTTATTTGGTCATTCTTTTAATGTGAATTTTTATACATTTTTCATTAAAGAGAACTTTAATCCTACTTTCAGGATCTTCTACTCTGTTTTCTTGTTTGTTTGTTTTTTTTTTTCACAAAATATGTTAAGGATCCTCTAGCTATTGTCAAATGTTATTTGTTGAGTGTAGGGTTCTTATTTTTTAAGAAGAGGTCTTTTTGTATTGTCAATTATTGGTAATTGTAGCATTTTTGTAGCATTTTTTGTAAATAATAATTCTGAATCAAGAATAAATAGAACGAAAAATCCTAAAAAGTAGGATTAAAGGTCTCATTAATGAGACATTTATGAAGAATGAAGTTCTACCAAAATACACCATAATTAAATATGAACCTTTTAATTTGAACCAAATATTTTAAAACATTTCTCAAATTATATTTAGCCCAGAGGGATGACTATTCAAATCTAAAGTATCATTTCCATGAGTTCATTATAACCAGAAACTTTATTGATTAAATAAAGATCCATAATTCATTAAATTTCTATAAATAAATTTGAATTTCTGTCTTTTCTGTTGTCGTAATCCTATTTAAGAATTCTTGAATTATTTGAAATGTTAAATATGCATCAACAGTGTACAATTCAGAATTTTTAAAATGGATAGTTTAAATTATTTTCAAAATTAATTTTTATATTGATACTCAAATTTGTTTTTTGCTTTTGAATGTTTTTGATTCCAAATTTGTATTTGATCCACTTTCTTGTAAAATAATTTAGTCAAATCATTTTATGAATAATTCATTCTGAAAATGAAAGATAGAAAATAATCTTTATTTCTTGTTTGTTTTTAGCTTTTTAATTAATTCTCTAAAACTGTTTATTGAGTTCATTCTATCCAACCATACTTTTCTATAGTATGTAAATGAGCCAGCGCCTACTCATGTCCGAGTATTGGGTACTTTGTTGATATAAAAAGAAGGGTAAGGCGACAGAGTTCTAGTTCTTGTAGACATTGTTTTGGATGGTTGTGGCTGCATGATGAAAAATACACAATTTTTTTTTCTTTTCTTAACACTCAGAGAGTCATTTCAAGTTATTTAAGCAAACCATTTTATTTTTAAGCTCTTGAAAAACATTTGCGAATCTGTAATGTTTTTTACAGGTAGGTCCATCTAGTAATTATTTATTAGATAGATCATGGTTTTTAATCAAGTCTAGTTTGATACAAGGTTATTTGATTCATGCACCAAACCTTCTTGTATAAGTCGATGAACATTAGATAGACATTATTTAAAAAATTATTTACTTTGTCATAATTGAGAAGGATAAATAAATAATTGCTTTCTAATTAAGTGTAGCCACTTGCAATCAAAATGAGAAAAAAAATGTATGCCTCTAAAAAGTGAAATATTTATTTTTTAGATGTTGAGTTGTTTGTAGTATTTATAATAAATCCTGTTGACATTAAAAATAAGTCATGAAATGTGGAAGAAATTGTTTTAGCTTTATTTAGACCTATATTCTTATAATCCTATTTTTTATCATGTGATATTAATGGGAAATCTTGCACATGTACCTTGGCTTTATCTAAAAGATAATATGCTTTCATATCTTTATTCCGGAAGTGTAATTATTAAAATATGCAAAAACATCATATAATGAATTTAAAAAAAAAAAACATATTTTTAATATACATATTTAAAATAACATTTAGGGTAGCTATTTTCCTCTAACATATAGTCAAAGAAATAAAATTATTATGTTTTGAAAATAAATTCAGAAAATCTTAATAGTCATGAGCATAACTCATTATATCATTCCTTTTAATAGACAAAAAAAATATTAAAATAAAACTCAAAAACTTCTACAGCTAGTCCTGTAAAGTCTATAAAAAAACTATTAAGTTGTCCCAAAAGTTTGAGAAAATGTGTTTATAATTCTTTTAATTGAAGCCAGCAGAATAGTACTTCCACCATATTCAAAAGCTAGCAGATCAATGGGCAGCAACGGTGGAACATTGGTAAAAACTCAGGCTCTAAAGTCGTATTATGCGAGTTCAAATCCTAGTCAAAATCATTACATTCACTTTTAGCTGCCTCGGGCAGATGGTGCTCGTTAACTCGGGAGAGCATCTCATCTAGGTGAAGGGTAACATCGAATGTAAAAAGCCCGGGTAAGACCATGTAAAAATGGCCGTGTGCCAAACTTATGTTTGTGCTCACCAAGTAAATATAAGATCAATGGCAGAAATTTTTGGAAAATGCATTCCTGATCTTAAAGCTTCATATACTTTTGTTTGTTTGTTTATTTTGTGTTTAATGGCATATCAACCTTTTTAGGTCATTTTAATGACAAGGACAATTACTTTTGATAAACATTATTTTATACACACAGTTTTTTTAATAACACAAGTTGCACTATTTAATCCATAGCTGGAGGAAAGATGAAGATTCATACCTTTCTCAAGAGTACTAGTTGAGATGTCAATGTAGACAGAATGACTTGGGTTCGAACTTGCATACTACAATTCCCTAGTTTGACTGCCTATCCACTGGGTTACATTGACTGCTCCTTCCATTTACTTTACTGCTTCTATTTTTACATGAATTCACCACCAATTAGCTAAAAAAAAGTATTTTTCTTATATGGCAACATTTTCTTGAAAGTCTTCATTTATGTCCCCTTGTTATATTTTCTTGATCAATTGTTATTTTGTTAAAATTGACAAAGTAAAATATTGTTTTTTCCTGATAAATTCATAAAGTTTTTAAATATAACATTTTTGTTCCCAAACAGAACCCACACTATTTTGAATTATTCTTAGAAAAAATCAGTTTTATTTTTCTAGTGTTCTTATCTCAAAATTACTTTGCTATAAATATTTGTCAGTCTATGAATATTTCTGTCGAGAGTATATGCTGAAAAGCTTTTTACACGTCTCTCATTTGAGAGGAATAATTGTAATCTTTTATTGACCAGGTTAGCAGCTGCTTCTGCTTCTACTGGCTATTGCTATCTCTAGCAGTAGCATTATTTCTATAATAATGTCAGTTGTGGTGACAATGGACAAGCACACAAACTAGTCACATACACTCACACTGGTAAGCAGGACATGGTTCACTACCTTAGACCAATGGACTAGGCTTTCTTTACTAACTATTGTGTGTAATTGTTGTTGTTGTAACTTAGTGTCATGTGGGTGTACACGTAAACACCAAAGCTGAGTGACATCAAAATCAGAAATATATATGTAATCTTTTCTGTATTTTAAACATCAACACATCTATTTTCATAACAAGTAAAATTAAGCTTTAGTTTTTAAACAAAGGAAGAAAAATATTGACTTTGACTTTTTGTGGGGTATTTTTTTAAATATTTATTTCTATTTTATTCTGGATTATGATTGCACTTTTAAGCAATGGATTACAATCAGTGGTCGATTTAGATGAAATACTTTTTCGTTTACCTGGAAAATATTTACAGTGTTTGCTTTTGTTTTTTTAATGAATTATATGAAAGGTAAGTTGTAATTAACCTGAAACCCTACTTATAAACCAATTTTTTAAAATATTATTTTATATTTAAAATTGTTCTGACATTATTTTTTGCAAAGCTAGAAGATTTTTACATTGACTATTCAAAAAGAACATAATGAACTTTTGTTTTCTTCGAGGAAAAATATTCTTTTTTTTTGGTGGAAATTTTGTGTTTGTTTTTAGACATTTTAGTCTTTTTTCCATTTCTGTACAGAAAAAAACAAGATATTTCCCTCATAGTTTTTTTATTTTTTTATTTTTATTTTTGAGATGAGGCATCATAATTTAGGTATTAGCTTTATTATTCGGACTTTTGTCCTCATCTTAGTAGGTATT
>JAUZSX010345331.1:0-10350 GCA_034780655.1 Idiosepius hallami
ATAAAAGTTTATTTATTAAATAAAATCAGTAGACGAAAAAAATATTAAAATTATTATTTTTGTGCATTTTATGGACCGTTTCGTGACATGGGTGGAGGGGACGACCTGGCACTACTACTAAAACACTATCAATTCCAACTTTTTTTTTTTATTAAATTTATCAAATGAAACATTATATTTTTGAAATTAATTAATCTTGGAATTGAATAAATCAAATTGAAAAAAAATAACTGAAATGTTAGTAATAATTCTTATGTTTATAAATAAATTTCGTTTGAATTTTGTACACAATTTTTCTTAATTAAATTTTCAGTTGGAAAATATGATTTAAAAATATAAATATTGATTAATTAATTTGAATTTTACTAAAATGATTTCAAAAATTAAAAAAAAGTATTTAAATAATGGAATTTAATCAATGATAGAAAAAAAATGCATACTTTATTTATTGTTATGTTTTTAAACTAAACAAATATATTTTTAAATTTATGTTTACTTTTTAAACTTAAAAATTAGAATTCTTGGAATAAAATTTTTAAAAATGCTTTCAAAAAATATTTTGTTTATGATTGTATTTATTATCATATAATGATCATAAATTTGTTAATAAAACAGGTATTGTTTTATTTATTGTATTGAATTAAGAAAAAATACAAGTTAATAATATAAGCCTTTGTGTTTTATCAAATTGAAAAAATATGTCATCTCTATCCAGTGCCACCATAGAATTTCAAGAAACATAGCTTCACTCACAACCTTCATTTAAAATATCTACAAATCATAGCCAAGTTACTAATATATTGGTTTAAATTGAATATAATAAATATTATCACTAAAATGTAACTTTTTAAATTATACTATATTCTTTATTAGTGATTGAAGCAACGTTTGAAAAAAAGTATTGTCTTTTGTGTTGTTAATTTTTTTTAAAAAGAATTTTATATTTGAATATCAAAGAAAAGTTGAAAAAAAAAATGGCAGTCAATTTTAAATTTTTATGCCTTTTCAACAGGGTGAATATAATGCCAGTTTTTGGTATTTATAATGATGACTGTCTCTAAACTTTTATAAAAAAAAAATTATTTAGTGTCTTTTGTTTAATCTGAACACTTTATAAATGACTTATGCTCATTTTGTTTTATTTTCTCGTCATTTTAAAACTTAGAGGGGTTTCAGATGAGTGGATATCCTCAACTTTGTCATATTTTTGTTTTCCCAAAAGGCAAAAAGGACATGAAGAGAATTTTTAAATTTAGTTATGCATTTGAACATCTGCCAAAATCTGATTAAATTTTGATTAAAAGAGGAGAATTTTTAATTGTTTGATTCATTAATTTTCTTGTGAATTTCAGTAATTTTCTTGTCTATTTTATTATTAGAATTATCTTAATGAAGTAAAAGAGTGGTAAGAAAGAGAATTGCAAAAGTTGGATTAAAGAAAAAGAAAAATACAGTAGTGATATTAGAGGGAGTGAACTGAAGATTAAATGAAAACTAAAAAGAGAAAGAGGAGAGTTCTTTTATATTGCATTTCTATTGTTGAATAATAAAAATGAACAGGTAATGTACCTCCTATTCCACCTCCGAGTTTAAATGAGGCGATCCTGGCTTCTTGTATTTCGGCATCAAGGCCAGGAAGGCCAGCAGCTATGCTTTCGTTAATCGTTGCATCAATGACCTCCTTATCATTTGTTTGGAATGCTGCCCTAAGTCTTTCACGCAGACTGTCAAGGGAGAAACTTCCTAAGAATTGAAACGGAATTAATTCAGTATTTTTTATTTTAATTGTTTTACTTAATGGATATATTTCTTTTTATTAGTAATAAGTTTATTTACTATTAATGTTTAAAATTTTGATTTTTTTAAAGAATGTTATTTAACCTAATTTTTATGTTTTTTTCTTTATTTTAATTCACTGTTTGTATTTTTTCCTCCTCAGATCTCTTCTACTTATTGTAATGGTTTTGTTGCTAATTTTTTTTTTCTTATGTCAATAATGTTGAAATTAATTAAATTTATTTATCACCCTTTATTTTTTATTTTTTAATATCCCTTGATATAATTTGATATTAATGAAATATTTCAACTAGTATTTGTATGTATTGAAAGTAGAATGATTCATATTATATTTACTAACCTCCATATCCTCCTCCCATTGTATTGAGGCAAAGGCGAGCATCTCTTATGTCAAAGGCCATCTCTGGATATTGGGCTTTTTCGGCAATTTCAATCAGTTGCTCCAATTTTTCTTTATCATTGTTCTTTACTGCTAACCTCAATTGTTCACGTAAAATGTCAGGTGACATTTCATCCAGTGTAATTTCTAGGCAAAATTTATTTGTACAAATACTAAATCAAGGTTGTGCTTTTTGGCATTTTTACATCAATATTTGTTTTCCTTTTGTATTAAAAAAATTGATTAATGCCTAAAATTCTTTTTTATAATATATATATGAGTTCTTAAATTTTAGCTGTTATATTTTATACATTTTTACTTGTTTTATGAATAATCTAACAAATTATTAATCATGATTATTATCAACAGAATTATCAAACATTACAACAACCATTTGATATTAAACAAATTGTCATCACTTAATATTTTTTTGTCTTTTGTTAAATTTGATTTTATTCATTTATACATATTTATACTTAATTACACAAAATTGGCAGCAAATGCCAAGTATTTTTTGAAATAATAATAGGTTAATTCAAACAAAATTGTTTAATTTTTAATTCATTAAATATATTAAATCCATATGTTTATTGAAGAAAAGCAAATACTTATTATAACACATATAAAAGAGAAAAGTTCGAACCTGTATCTTCGCGTTTCTTTGGAAACAGACCAAAGCGAGGAAGTTGCATGTGGAATCGAGGAAACAATGTGCCTGATAACCAAAATTTAGGACATTAAAAAATATCAAACATTAAGAAAAAAGATTTTTAGAATAAAAATATATTCTTTATAATATTTTAAATAAATATTTTTTTAAATTTTATTCAAAGTTTAAAAATTTTTTTTTTTGATTACAATTGTAATTGATATTAATATAATTATAAATAAATTAAGTTGATTTAATTTATAAATTTAGTCATTAATGAGGAATTGTATTAGTTAATAATATAAAAATGAAAACACTTAGAAATTATAAATATTATAGTATTATGTTTTAAAAATGAAAATTTGATTAATATTAATCATATTAAATAATATTTCAGGAATGAATTTGATTTTAATTGACTTTTAAAGTTTAGAAATCAGTTTTATTGATTAAGACAAACCTTGACTGCCTTCTTTCAGACATTCCAGATTTAGCCTGGCTTCTTGGATATCATTTGTAAGTTCTGGATGTCCAGAACTGACACATTCATCTATCACTTTCTCCAGAACTTCTGGATCATTTTCTTTGATCGCCGTCTCAAGTTTCAGACGAAGTTTGTCTGGGCTTGATTTTCCTGACAAACAAAATTTCATAATGACAACGAGTTATATTCTTTTTTTACAATTGCACATGAAGCACTGCAGGAAGACACCACAGAAAGTTCACACCATGAACAATGTTAGTTTTTCACTTGCCAAACATCAGTTGTTTTAAAAGCAATGGAAAAAAGACTCGATAGACTTTAGATAAACATAAGTGTAGTGCTTCAAATGTAAACTCAGTGATAAATCCAGGCATGCAAAATCAGATATAAAAGAGGTGAATAAGTGAAGTAAAACCAACCCAAAATATCCATAGCAATGATAACATAGAAGAAATATTTAATATAAAACAAAAACTGCAAAACCAGAATTGAAATCATTAAACTCCTTTTACCAGTGGAACATATAGATTATTAAAAGCCAATAAAAGTTCTGCCATTACCAAAAATTTCAAAACAAAAAAAAAATATTAGGAAAAAATTTCATGCGTTTTTTTGTAAGGAAAATCAAATTCAACAAAAGAGGAAGGAAAAAATCACATTCAACTGAATAAATCAGTTGAAAATTGAAGGAAAAAATCTGTATGTTCTTAAAATAATATGATTATTTCATCTCAAGTATATTGATGGTCAATCCTACTGGTACAGCCATGTTCCAATATAATCAATGACACATATTTAGTGTTAACCTTGATTTCATATAGATTTTAAGGATTTTGTGTACCAAATTTAAATTGACAAAAAAATCTGTTTGCTTTTATTTCTTATTTGAACCAACTTGAATTTATTAATAAATTTATGATTATGATTTTACTGAAGAATATTTTTTGATTCCAGATGTGACTTTATAGATAATGGGATTCATTTATTTCAAAGATATTGGTGCAGAATTTAAAAGTTATCAAAATTACAAAAGAGTAATGGAAGGAAAAGATCACATTAAACCGTGCAAATCTGTTAGTTTCCAAGAGCCAAATAGAACACAAAACCAAACAAAATTATAAAACAATAAATCGAAAATTTTCGATCAAATGACTAACCTCCTCGACCAAATCCCATTGTCCCTAGAGTATCTCTGGCCATTTGGAGATTAAGAGAAAGTTCCGGATAACCGGCCTCTTCACATTCAATGATAACCTTCTCCAATTCGGGTCGGCTTTTATTTTGGATAGCAACCTTCAGTTGGTCACGAAGATCATCGGCCGATTTCAAGTCTGATTAACGTAATTTGTAACAGAATTATTCATCATGAATACAGAATGTTATTCTAGATGATGAGTAAATGTTAATTGATTTAATCATATAAAAGAGTTTAGCTTTTGAAATTGAAACATCTAATTACCATTATTATTAAGATATTTTTTGTATATAATTATATGAAATTATTTAAATACATACATAGAAATATAATTAAATATTTAGATATTTTTTACATAAAATGATCTATCCATCTATTTATATATGTATATATAAAGAATGAATTGGGGATAAAAAAAGGTTTCAGCAATATCAATGGGTTTTTTTAATGAAAGTAATATTTCAAATAAATTTTTTTTTTCATCTTAAACATAAATCATTTCTTCTTGATGTTTAATACAAGAAGGAATGATTCTTAGTTACAAAGATTTAATAAAAGAAGTTTACTTTGATATATAATCTTAAATAAAATCCAAAAAATACATATTGTTAAAACCTTTATAATACTCAATTCATACACACACATATATAATATTTAGATATTATGATCATTCAGAGAAATAGTATATGTGACATAGTTATTATAATTGACAACATATCAAAATAATTTTAAATGATTCATTATAATATGATTTTATTTATGAATAATGAAAAATGAAATCCAAAATTTAATCCTTGTGTGTTGATTAAGTTATAATCAGCATGTGAAATCTTTTAGAAAAACAATGAAAGAAATGTTAGTTTAATCTCAATAAGAAATCTGACCTCCATTTCCACCATCCAGTGTATCTAGAGCGATTCTGGCTTCTTGGATGTCTGCTTCAAGACCTGGCAGACCAAGTGATACACTCTGTTTACATAATGTGTCCAAAGCACTCTTGTCTTGTGATTGAACAACTGCCTTCAATTGTGGACGAAGAATTTCTGCGCTTATTGTTCCTGATAATTAAGAATAGTTTTTAACTTTTTTATTAAAGAGTTATTTAGTTATACAATCTTTAAATGTATTATTATATGATCATATGTTAATTTGTTTAATTTTTGTTTCAGTTAAGTAAGGATGAAAAAGTTTGTAAATTATATTTATAAAATCGAAATTTTGTATATTTATATATATAAAATGCTAACCTCCATATCCACCTCCCAATTTATGGAGAGCTTCACGGGCTTCACGAATATCAAGCCCCAATTCTGGATATTGGGCTTTTTCAGCCTCAAGTATAAGCTTTTCAAGAGTAGTTCGGTCATTGTTCTTGATGGCTAACTGTAACTGATCACGAAATTGGTCGGGGGATGTCATTTCCTCTGAAATGTCTATATAAATTATACATTTCTTTAATATAAATTATGAACAAAATGAATTTGGACATGTTCAGAAATAAAAAATTATATTTTGTATCATAAACAATCAATTATTTGAATATAGGTCTTATTAAAGTCTTCATTTATTGAAACATTATTATAATTAATTTTGTTAAAAGAAATTAAGTTATGATGGAACCATGTCAATTGCTTGGTATCTTTTTATATATATTTCATCGGAAAATTCTCAAATCCTCTAAAGTGACTTAGAAAATGAGAAAGATTTTTACTCTCTATTAATTAGTATTTTCAAATATTTTTGGATTAAACCAAATGTATTTACAAATTACAATACACATTAAGGTTCTTTTAAAAACTATATTATTCACTTTGATATTTTTCTTTTAAATTTTCATGCTTTCTTCCAAAATTTCTCATTCATGAAAAGAATTTTCCCCATATTTATACCAGAATCGTTTGGGTTCTCTTCAACCATTTTCAAGGACATTGGTGTTTATTTTGTTTTTATTTTTGTTGTTTTCAATTTTTACCAATTTTTTTTTTAAATAAAATATATGTTCAGTGGATAAAACAAGAAAATAAGACCTTACACATGTAAAAGATAAAAAGTTATAAATCATAAAATTTTAGTAAAAATTGAAAACAATATGACTCTGAGAATTTTTCAAAAGAACAAAAAAAATGATTTAAATATGAGAAAATAGTTAAACCAGCTAAACCTACAAATGAGAAATATTGTAAGAAAGCAAAAAAAAAAAATTAGACCAAAAATATTTAAAAAAAACAATAGTCTTTAATGAAACTTGAATAATGACACGTGGATAATTATTTGCAGCTTAAATATTCAACATTTTGATTACAATTACAATATATCTCAATAATATTTAAATATTATGATGAATTTGTTTTTAGAATTGTTTTAATTAAAGCAAGAAAATCAAAATTGTAGTCGATGTTGATTCAGATAATTCTTGCGAAATGATTAAAATGGAGATAAATCACATGATTTTTATGAATTAGGATTTAATGATTTGTTAGTAAAAGAATTAGAATTGATAACAGCAAAATGATCAAAAGAAAAGAAGATTAAAGAAATTGTTTCAAAATGTCAAGAATATATATAAATAAATTAGTTAATGTTAAAAACAAAAAGTTAATAAATTATTTAAATGCTATTGTAATGGACAGGTGATGATTGTGGATGGTGACTTTTTTAATGATAAAAATTCAATAAAGGAAAAGTGTCGAACCTTCATCTCCATCTTTCTTGTGGAAAAGACGCATGCTTGGCAATTTCATATGGAAACCCGAAAATGACAAAAACCCTGATAACCAAATTCAAATTTCATTTTAAAACATTTATGAAGAAAAATAAGATTTTCGTAAAAATTGGATTGTTTATGGAATAGTTTTATTTTTATCTTACAATAAATATTTTCAAAAATGTAAAAAAAAAATGATTGTAAAAATTATATTGTATAATAATTATATATATATAATTTTATTATTTTTATAGATTTGATATTATAGATAATTTTTGTAGATATTATTTTTATAGATTTGATATTATAGGTATAATTTTTATAGATATTATTTTTATAGATTTGATGATTTTTTCCCTTCAATAGAAGAAAAAATAAAATCTTACAACCAAACTTTTACCATGAAAAAAATTGATTAATTTTTGGAATTTTGTTATGTTTTATGTATTTATTGATAAAACATTAACATCCTAACTGGAAAAAGATTGATATGACGCATAAAAAAAATTGCAAGGACAAGTTAATATTATATTTATTTTATTCTATCGATTTTATAAGATCAGAACCAACCTTTGCCACTTTGTTCGAGAGATTCAAGATGAACTCTAGATTCTTCAATATCTGGAAGAAGTTCAGAATAGCCAGAACTAACACATTCACTAATCACTTTCTCAACAACTTCGGGATCGTTTTTCTTGACAGCATCTTCTAGTTTCAAGCGTAATGTATCGACACACAATTTTCCTGATAAGTAAAACGGTCCAACGATAGTTAAATAACCCTTATACCAAATCTTAAACAACTTATCACGTGTCCCGGCCCAGAGAAAATAAAAGATAATCAAATAATAATCGGAAATAATGTAAAATCAGATTTATTTTGAGCTGATTTTTTTCATTTTGCTGAAAATGTTAAATGAACACACATCACAAAAAAGGGATTATTGGGTTGATGAGAGAAAAAGATCAAATAAAAAGAGTTGTTAAAGCAAACAGGCAGAATTTGATGACATCATTTTTAAGTAACAAACTTGGAATTTTTTTTATGCATGTGTTTTTAGCAAAAAAAAAAGCAAATTTTATAATATACTAAGAAGCTTTGATTTTTACTTTTTTTTCTTTCTCTCTTTTTTAAGTCGGAATTTGTATTGTTTTCATATTAATTTTCGCACATTCAAATAAAATTTATGAACATTGATTTATTGCAGATAGCAAAGAATTTTCTATTGCAAAATACAAAGGCAGGGTCTATTGTACATATATGCAGTTTAAGCAGTACCAGGATGCCTGGAAAGCAATTTTTTTTAACAAAAACTAAATACTTTTTGTTAAAATTATTTAATTTTATTTTTCTACTTTAGGTCATTAGATGTTAAAACTATTCTATAGTCTTCAACATCAAAAAATTAATCCATAAAATTCATTTATGGTCATGATGATTTATCGAACTAAAATAATCATGTAATATGGTAAAAATAAATTCTAAAGAATTTTGATGAAAGTTGAGCATTCAATTTACAAAGTTATCATAGATTTAAGAATGACAAACAAGAAATTAGTGTAAAAACTATTCAAGTTATTCAAAATGGGTTCTAATGCTAAGAATTTCTAAAAACTGGAAAAGCAAAATTTATCTGCTGCGGCAAAATAGCAAATAAAATATTTAAAAATAATAAATGATAATATCTTGAACTAACCTCCACGTCCAAATCCCATGCCGTCCAGAGTGTCTCTGGCCAGACGCAGATCGAGAGAAAGTTCCGGATAACCGGCTTCCTCACACTCAATAATGGCTTTTTCTAATTCTGGTTTGCTTTTATTTTTAATGGCTGCCTTTAGTTGAGCACGGAGAGCTTCTGGAGATTTGAGCCCTGAGAAATTCAAATATTTAATAAAATAATTATTTATTATATATTTTTTAAAAATCTATTTTTACTAACGTTAATCAATTTTTTTCATTTATAGATTATATTTTATGCCCTGCAGCAATGAAATATTTACAATTAATTTGAACAGTTGTTATATCTTTTTTTATAAAATATTACTTAATATTAAATTTAATTTGCATTTCATGGCTTTCAAAATTCATTTTAAGAAAACAAATAATTATTTATTTTGATCTAAAAATGCTTTATAAATTTCCAAGTTCTTATTTTTTAAAATTTTTCTTTGAACTCCGAAATCTTTAAATCAAAAATTTGTGCTAAAAAAACTAAAGTAAGGAAATAAACTAATTACTATTTTTTCATAGAAAATGAAATAAAATAGAATTTTTTGTTGAATTTGTTATAATATAAAATTTAATCATCTTTTTAATTATTATAATGAGTTATTAACAAAAATAAGGAAGTCAAAGAGTCTGACCTCCTTTTCCACCGTCAAGTGTGTCCAAAGCAATTCTTGCATCATGAATGTCTGCCTCAAGGCCAGGAAGGCCGAGCGATATACTTTGTTTACATAATGCTCCAAGTGCGGTTTTATCTTTTGATTCGATGGCAGTTTTCAATTGTGGACGAACGATTTCAGGAGTTATCGTTCCTGATAAAGAAAAATCAATTTTCAGTTCGAATTTTGAAGACAGGATTAAATAGGATTCCTATTTATATATTTTATTTCCATTCTTAATTTTTTCTGAATTGTTTGATGTAATAAAATCAATAAAAAATTTAATTTTGAGTGAATTTTAAAGGTTTTTAGTAAAAACTCACCAGTAAAAAAACCATTTACTAAAAAAACTTATTTACAAATCCATACATACACCAACACATACAGATGCACGTTCGTACGCTACAAAAAGACACTTATAAATAAATGAAATTGTATATTCATGATGAGAAAATCTATTTCCTTTAATCCACATTCGTTTTTCTTTTCATTTTTGTCTGTTTAGTTTTCCAACATTCTAATGAAATCCTTCATGTTATTTCCGAACTCTTTTAAAAATATACGAGAACCCATCTTCATTAGAAAGTTAAAAAAAATAAAGAGAAAAAATAAATTGGCACATTACTGTTCTTTTTAATAAAGCTTTTTTCAATTAGAAAACAAATACGAACCTATATATATAAATCTTATATATAAAAGTCAAGATGTCGTTGTGTGTGTGTGTGTTTGTGTGTGTGTATGTTTTATGCAATCGCGCA
>JAUZSX010345342.1:0-10350 GCA_034780655.1 Idiosepius hallami
ATTAATAAATTATAGTTTTTCTAAAGCATCATATAAAATAGATAGTAAATAAAGTTTTTTTTAAAGGCTTAAATAAAACAAAAAAATTAACATAAGCATTGAAAGACCAGCATAGAACAAGTTTGAAAATAAAGTTATGACTCCAAAATATTACATACTAAATAAAACACTTAAAACACATCATTTAAGCCTTTTAATTATATATATATATATATATATATATATATATTAGTTAAGTTTAGACACAGAGTCAACAACCTTCGGTGACTGTAAGCTTCTTGCCTGCATTGTCTGCAGACTGAAAAAGAAGTCATTTTGTTTAGCATTCATTTTAAATAAGTTAAGAAAGGAATTGATTTCCGTTGTATGTATATTTTAATTTCCATAGTATTATAATATATTTATGCTTATTAGTTTGATTATTAGTTTATTATTGGCGTTGTTATTATTGCTATTCTAGATTGATGTATATTATTGTTTTTATTATTATTTTTATTAAGTGTATGTTTGTTTTGAAAACTACAGAAACCAATCAAAAGAGATTGAATTACAACTAATCAAATTATATATTAACAATAAAACATTTCTCTCAAATTTACAATTGTGTAAATGAGACAATTGATTGAAAAGAACATCAAGGTGGTGTCTTAAATTTTACATTTTATATATGTATGTGTATAAATATATATATATATATATATATATATATATATATATAGCTAGCTAATGGATATTTATCTTCAGATAGTGCTATTAGCTAACACCTTAATTTTATTAATGTTACAATCAATATTTTATTGTATACATATGTTTATGTATTTAAGATGTTGTTATATATGTATATGTATATATATATATATATATATATATATATAATGAATGACTTTATGAGAAATCAATTTGCTGTAGCTTGAATTACAAATTATGTTTAAAAAGAAAAGCACTTATCTTCAATTTACAAATGCACAATAAGTAAAGTGTAATAATAAAGTAATTTTCTTTATTTCATCTACAAAAAAAGCTCATTTTTGGGTTCAATAGATACCTTCTAAAAAAAGTCTAGACAAATAAACTCACCACTAGTTTTGTTCTTTTCCTCAATTTTCCAACCAATCAGCCATCTTGAAGAAAATCAAAGTCGCAATGATTGTTCGATATTAGGTTACAACAAAAATTCACCAGAATTTCTGTTGGTTAAATCATATTAGATGTAATAATAATAATAATAACTAGAAGTATTGCCCGGCTTTGCCCAGCGCCAGGGACTTGCCAATATTTTTTTTTTCAAAAACCTTTCGTATTTGAAAATGAATTATTTTTTCTTAATTTTCAAAAACGTTTCTCCATTACTTGTTTATTTTTGATTAAAAAATGGTTCTTAATATCTTCTCAGTGTTTTAAAAAAAATTTAAGCAAGAATTACCATTTCTGAAATGATTTATACAGTCAAGTTGCATTGGAAACATCAAAGTTAAGCAATGTCGAGCCTGGCCAGTAGTTAGATGGGTGACCCTTTATGATTACCGGTGTTCACAGTTCAATTTTATATTTTCTTCTGGAATTATAGCCCCTTTTTGACATAGTCACAACCATGTTCGGAAATTCAAAACAAGATGTAGAACCCATTCAAATGTGACAATTAGGTTTTTAATAATATATTAAATAAAAAATTGAAAAAATATGTCCAGACACTTTCATGAAATTAAAGTTTCAACAACATTTATTAAATTGGAAGTGATTATTGTATTTATAGGATATTTTTTTACAATCAAAATGTACTTAAAAAAAAATTTTTATATCAAATTCTAGAAAACAATGATGTTATGAAAACTGATAAAAATAATTTTCTGAAATCACTTCAGTTGGATTAATAACCCTGTGGAAAGGTATAAACTCCATATTTCTTCCAGCAGGCTACATTATTTAAATAAGTGTGTTGACAAAACAAGGTTGATGAAAAGTGAGCATTGTATGCATTAAATGACCTAAAAAAAAGTTTATGTAATTGTTTTTTTTTTTTTCTTTCCAGGGTAAAGTTGAGGCTGAATTACATTTGCTGACCACAGAAGATGCTGAAAAACATCCAGCAGGTCTTGGACGGAATGAACCTGATCCTCTGGAGAAACCTAAGTAAAGAAAAATTTTTCTAATATATACATCTATATATATACAGTTAACTCCGAAATTATCAGCACCCTCTTCAATTTTTGTGTTTTTTGGAGAAAAAATATTTTGTCACTAATTATTTTTATTAAAGTGTTGATGAACATTTATATCGACCATCAACACATCTCCTGAACCACTTTTGGGTTATTATAAAATATTGAAAATAAATACAATTGATGATGCTAACAGATCATATCATATTATATGAGATGACATCATATCATATCATATGACATGAGATCATATGAAATGACAAATCATATATCATGAGATGACATCAGATCATATATCTTCATGAGATCATATATCATATGACATTATATGATATGATTTGTCATCATGAGATGACATGAAGTCATATCATATATGAGATGACATAAGATCATATGATATAATCTCATGTTATCTCATATATCATATGATCTCATATCATATGACATGATCCATCATCTCATATATGATCTTATGTCATGTCGATATAATCTTACGTCATTATGATATGATATCATGTCATCTCATATGTCATCTCCTATGATATGTTATATCATATAACATGATTTCATATGATCTCAGATGATATGAGATCCGATCATATATGATCTTTTGTCATATATAACATGATCTAATGTCATCTCATTATATGATCTCATGTCATCTCATTTGATATGATCTGTTATCTCATATGATATATGATCTCATGATATGATATGATCTCATGTCATCTCATATATGATCTTATGTCATTTCATATAAGATATATGATCTCATGTCATTTCATATATGATATTATGTGATGATATGTCATGTTTTATATGATCTCATGTCATCTTATATGATAAGACCTTATGTCACATATGATATGATATCCTGTTATCCCATATGTTATATCATATAAAATGACATAAGATCATATCATGATCTCATGTTATATCACATTATATATGATGTCATATCATCTCATGAAACGATCTCATGTCATCTTATATTAAATGATATCATGTTATCGGATATATGTTCTCATCTCATCTCATATAAGATATGATCTCCTGCTATCTCATTTTATATGATCTCATGTCATCTCATATGATATAATCTCCTGTTATCCCATATGTTGTCATATCATCTCATGAAATGACCTCATGTCATCTTATATGATATGATATAATACCATGTCATATATGATCTCATGTCATCTCATATAAGACCTAATGTCATATATGATGTTATCTCATATGTTATGATCTCATGTCATCTATATATATATATGAAATGATCTCATGTCATCTCATATGATCTCCTTCATCTCATAATATGATTGCATGTCATATGATATGATCTTATGTCATCTCATATATGATCTTATGTAATCTCATGATATTTGATCTCATGTCATCTGATACGATATATGATGGGATCACATGGTATTATCATGTCATCTCATGATATGACATCTGATATATGATCTCATGATATCTTATGTGATATATATGATCTTATGTCATTATAATATCATATGACGTCATGATATATGATATGATCTCCTGTTATCTAATGTTATATGATCTCCTGTCATCTTATATGATCTCATTGATGATATGAAATAATCTAATGCTATGGTCTCATGTCATCTTATATCCGAACTCACGTCATTTCATATCATATAACATGATCTCATGTCATCTCATATTATATAATATTATCCCACGTTCTCATATATGATATATCAGATGAGATCATATCATGTCATCTTATATGACATATTATATAACATGAGATGACATAATCATATGTTATATGATATGATATATAAGATATCATAGTATACTGTATGTATATATATAGAATATAAGTACTGACCTGATTGGTTGTTTGACTGGAGGTGTGTCTTTATTCTGACTTGACTGTGTGTATATATATCTATATAAAGTAAAAAAACAAAACTTGCTATAATTCATGAAATAAACATTTTTATTTTATTTAAATAAGGAAATGTTTAATTAGTATCAACTTTTTTTATTGTTTTTATTTTTTAGCCGACCTGATTCTTCCTTTATCTGGTTCCTTAATCCCTTGAAATCGATCCGTTACATTCTGTGGCACAACTACAAATGGGTTATCCTGAAGATTATCATCTTTATTCTTGTTGTTATACTTCTTGCCCTGTTTTTCTACTCACTTCCCGGTTACACAGTCAAGCGAATGTTGGGGGCCTAGACCAAAAGCACCTTCAACCTCCAGGAGACAGACAGACAGAAAAAAAAGTGCACCACCTTCATGGTCTACCCCCACCTCTCCTAAAAAAAAAATAATCCTGTTTTTCCCTATTCAGATTTCCCCTTGCCTGGACACACACATGCAAATGATTTTAATAAAAAAGAAAATCACATATTTTATTAAACTTATTTACCAACCCTTTTTTTTAAGCACCTCAGCTTATTTCATTTTGTGGTGAAACAATGGTCAAATATTAAGATTATATGAACACTATGTGTATGTATGTATACGTTTAAAGGATTATTATTTAATTCCATGTCTATATGTCTTTTTTTTTTGGATCACTTAAACTCAATTGAAGAGTCTTTTATCAGTCTTGTTGGTTATTGAGTAAAGAAAAAGCCTAAATTTGCCTGATTTTTTTTTTGTGTTGTCCCTTACAAGTGTTTTGTAAAGATGAAATACCAATGCAAAAATTGATTAGAAAAATAAAGAGCACAACTATTTCATTGCAAGTAGAATGGCTAACAACACAAAACTTTAATTAATAAACTTTAAACCACATCTTTACTTGACAACAAGGTAATTTTGGAAGAAAATTTTGAACACTTTTTTTTTACCTGTCATGAAAGGGATTCTTCATACCAATAAAAAGGATCGAAAATCAAAGACATATAGACAAGAAACGTCTTATTTAATCAAATTTTCTTCTCCACCGTACATTATATACATACACATAGCATCATTGATTTTAATTTGGTATAGGCAACCTGTTAGAAGATGACTTATTAGAATATTATATAAAAAAGGATATGGAATCGTATTATGCCAGTTCAAATCCTTGTCAAAACCACTGCATCTATCATCACCCACATCAAGCAGAAGGGGCTCGTTAACATGGGAGAGTATCTCATCTAGGTGAAGGACAACACTCATTTCAAAAGCCCACAAAAGGTCCTCCAGTTTGGGGGTTGAGTAGAGGCTATCAATTCTCTCGTAAAACAAGTATGCTATGGAAAAAGGCAAAAAAACCAAATTGCTGCCCAATGCACCACTGGGTGTAATGGTTGATGAATATAAAAAGGATATGGATTTAACAACCATAGTAACTACTTGTGCCAAGAAAAAAGAGGCCTGTCATCCTCGATACACACTATCAGGTATACCAGTCATGTTGGACAGCTATACCTGATAGTGTATATCGAGAAAATTAGGATGACAGGCCAGTTTTTACCAACACACACTATCAGGTATAGCTGTTCAGGCATACCGGATAGTGCATTATTCAAAGGTATGAATTCTTTAAAAATGCTAGTTTGATATGCAAAATACTAAAGTAGTTCTTAATGATGAAGATGGTCAGTCGCTAATCGTTAGAGTAGTCTATGATGAGATTTTTAGTAAGGAAAATAGTCCCAAAATACTGGTAACATATGTAAATGTCCATGTTAAAAAAAAACAAACAAACTTACCTAAATTTTCCTTAATTTCTTCTTTACAATAAACAAAACCAAAATAACCTGAAACACAAAATGAAAATATGAAACATTAATTAAGCTATTAAGTATAAAACTTGTATTTTATTCAACAAGTTTTAAAAGTTGAAATATGAATGATATATTTTATAGATATACCATTAAATTCTCAGGAGGAATTGAAGGATCCAAAAACATATTTAAAATTGTTCCTTACTAAAAAAAAAAATTAAAATAAATAAAAAATGAAAGGAACTTAATAAATAAGAAATATGTAGTTCCCTAAAAAAAAAACAATTGAATAAAGTTTAATAAAATAAAACAAGAAATCATGTAAAATTTACCCAAAAACAAAAGTCTATGATGATATTAAAATAATTGGCTCACTTTAAAACACTTTAAAACATACAATGTCTATAATGAAACAATTAGCATCACTTACAAAAACATTCAATGTCTATAATTATAATTTAAACAATTAGTATCATTTTAAAACATACAATGACTATAATATTAAAACCGTGTTGCTCTATATCTGTAGTGACAGGTGCTAATATGGGTAATGTATGTGGATTATACATAATGGCACCCTTCAGATTCAGAGCTTTAACAATAAATCAATTACCATCACTTCAAAACATACAATGTCTTCAATAGTAATAATACAATGTCTTTAATAATAATAATAATAATACAAATAATAATACAATGTCTATAATAATAATACATATAATAATAATACTTCAAAACCATGTCTACATCTATTTAGAATGATTAAACCATCATTTTGCTCCATTCCTTAATAAATGAAATTAAAAAGACTTTAATAAACTTTGGAATTCATCTCAATAAAAAATCTGAATTATTTAAGAAAAAGGGGTGATAAGGTTGCCAATACCTTTTATGAAATCTTTATATCTTGTTTTACCAAAAGACCAGAATTACCAAATCTAACAGAAGCAGATTTAAAAATAAATAAAACAAAGCTAGAAAGCAAGATAATCCTTTTTAATAAAGGAGCCTCTGTTATGAAAAAAAATTGCTTTCTTGGTTTTAAGTTTGGAGGAGAAGGAGGATGCAGGGTTTCATCAAGAGGATTTCACATTTAACAAGAAATAATGAAGCAGCACTCTTGTAGTAATTACCCTATCCTAGCAAAATACCTTTCCTTTTTTAAAAACTCTTTACAATTTCTTTACTCTTTCATCTTTGTGTGTGCATGTAGAAGCAAATTTTTTAATCAACATATGCAAGTCTTGCAAACAAGAAGATTTCTTAAGCAATTTGAAATTGGAAAAAAACAATAAACAAACAAAAAAAGCATTAAAAGAAGAAATTGGATGAAATATGATTCATTCTTGATATAAAAAACAAACAATAAGTTACCTTCTTCTGAGTCTTCTCCTTTTTCAACCCATACAAAGTTAGAGATAAAATTTTGGTAAAAAGTATTTCCAAAAACTTACCTCAAAATTTATTTTCATGGACACAAATTCTATTTGAAATTTTAGAGTCTAACATGAAAGGAAAAAACTGTTGAAAAATTATGAAATGATTGTTTTTAATTTTTGATTTTTCATGGCTTACACAATACTTCAAACCATGATAAATCTGAATGCGAAATTATTGTGAGAATTAACTTTTTTTATTCGGACTTCTATCCTAATCTTGGTAATTTGAAGTTCTTTACAATACGTTTCGGCCTAGTGAAATTATTGTATTTGTCATGATAATAATTTTCTATATTAAAATAAAATTCTATATCAGGGAAGGTAACTTATAGTTCATAATACTAAGAATGTATTATCCATAAAATAATCATATTCATCCAAACTTTTTTTAAATTATTTTTCTGATATCCAAACATGAGGATTTCAATACAAATAATTCAGTCAATCTTTTCAGTGCAATATTCAAATATTATTGCATTAAAACTTTGTAATTGGATATTATTCAATGTAATACTCTATTATCAGAATCACAACAAGGTAATATGCATCCGTCATAGGATAACAAAGATACCAGGTTGTTTTATTGGAATCCTTGAAACGAGGCTTGATAAATTTATATTAATCATGCAGACTCTCGTCTTCATCTTTTGTATTTTTTAAATTTACAAAATTTTGAAACAATTAATTCATCAGCTTTTTTCAGGTGATTGGGTACAAAATCTTCAGACTATTTTTTTTTTGTACTGTCAATCAGATGTGGTTATGGTTACAAAACACAAAGTTAATATCTGGAGTTGTGGTTAATCCCCTAGGCCAGAGGATAAGTTAGCTGAAACATTGCGAAACAAAAACTATGAAAGATGAGATTAACAGCAAGAAATTAATTCATAGATTAGGAAGCTTCATCTCTAAGAGTTACCAAATAAATTCAATCATACTATGTTAAATTTTGAAGTTTTTGTTGAAGTTTTCTAGAATATTCTGCACATTATATTTTTTTAAATGAAGAATACAGTGTTTGTGTAAAAAAATTAAAACACTCTATGATAGACAACATAAGAAACATCAATGTGAAGATTTGGTTTTTAGTATAGAAAAAAAAAGCTTATTACCTGAAGAGGACTAAAGGATTGATTGTCTAAAACATTGTATAATAAACATGGGCAGTCAACGTGGCCCAGTGGATAGGCAATCAGACTTCGGAACCGTAGTACATGGGTTCGAATCTAAGTTGTTCTGTCTACGTCGACATGTTAATACCCTTGAGAAATCTTCTCTCCAGCTATGGATTAAATAGTGCAAGACCTCAATGCCAAATGTGGCGGTTGATCACACAATGGCACTGAAGGCGGTGAAGAGTGCAACAGAGGATGGCCTTCAGTTGTCATGGTTCTCCATGCCATTGGAACAAGGCCATCCTTTGCCAAGGGGCCATGTGGTGACTGCAGATGCATCAGCCTCTCATATTAAAAGACATGACACGCAGGCGTCCTTCCGAAAGGGTTCACAGAACCAAGACGGAGGACAGTCTACTCGACCATGAGTGACCACCGATGATGATAATATTCAACATATATAAAGAAGAAGAAGACTATAGTTCGCATCATCAATATACAAAAGATGTAAGGCTTACTTATGTTAATAGAAATTAAGATTTTGCACACACAAAATTGGAAAATATTTTTTTCTTCTTTGACTAAAAAACAGTTTGTAGTAAAGAAAACTTTAATCTTCCTTCATATCCTTTCAAATCTTGTTATTGTAAATTTTTGAAAAATTGTTCTTAATATTTTTTTAATGTTTAACAATTCTAAATATTTTAATGTTATGTTTTGGCATCAAGTGAAAAAATAAAAATCACTCATTTTTTTTTTCTTTTATATTGTTCAATTTTTCATAAATATTTTTCTCAAAGAATATTGTGAATCTATCTGTCATTTAAAACAAAAGGTATCAGTGATTCAAAAGTAAATTATTCCAATCAAAATAAGAACAACACTTTTCAAAATAAGTTTCATTTCAATTGGTTTTGTACTCATTTAGAATTGCACATATTTTTATCGAAATTTTTAGTGAAATTATTTGATTTTGAACCCAATTTTTTTTTTCAATTTTGAATCATACCATTCTCAATTTGATTGAAGTTATACAATTTCCAAAGTCTCTATTCTCAACTTTACTTATATCATAACTAAAAGACTGTAATGTAAAAATGTCTATATTATTCAACTAAATGCAGTAAAATGAGAATTATAAATTGATTTATTTTATTTTTTTGTTTCGGAATTAATTTAAATTAAAATGAAAGTTAAATTGAATCATATTATCATCTTCATGTTGGGTTTGAAAAAAAAAAACCCTCATATTTAATCACTGAGGCTTTTCATGCAAAAACTAATTTGATATGAAGTGTAATGGACAGCAAAAAAATAAATTAAAAAAAAAAGTTTAAAAAAACGGATTAAAAAAAATGAAAATTAAAAAAAAAAAATGTTATACCTGGTGCTGCCTGAAGGAAAAGAAATAATAATCACAATATTGAGAACACACAAGTCTTCATCAAAGTTTGTATGACTCTTTTGCCTGACCCACCCAAATTTAAATTGGTTGTGAAACCATTTGCAATTTCTCAATCATTTTGTTTTTTTCTTTCTTTCAACATTCTAAATTATATCAATTTCACAATCCACATTTTATCTTTTTTTTTTTATTTCTTTTTTTTTTCTTTGTTGAATCTTTTGGAAGTTAATTTCTAATTTATTAAGAGATTTTTTTTTTTACCTCCGTTTAATTTCAGTAATGAAAGTAAAGACAGTTGTTTTTTCTTTTAACTTAGAAAAAAAGAAAAGAAAGAATAACCAAAATCAAAATAAAAAAAATCAAAGACATTAACAAATATTAAATGGATTTTTGTAAAAGAAATAAAAATCTGATCATTATTTTTTTTTGTAGAGTTACCTATTGATAAATAAACCAAATTAAACAAATTCAAAAAATTAATATATATATATATATATATATATATATATATTTATACATTTATA
>JAUZSX010345353.1:0-10349 GCA_034780655.1 Idiosepius hallami
CACCATAAATATATATATATATATATATACATATATATATATATATAGATATATATATATATATATATAGAGAGAGAGAGAGAGAGAGAGAGAGAGAGTGGGGAGAAATAATGAACAAATAAAAGTTCTTGATATTTTAGAAGAGCCATAATCTATTTAAGAAAGAAGTTTACTACCTGGTTTTATCCTCTGGATTCTCAGAAGAACATACAATCAATGTATCAATCATAGTTGTATTCTTAACTGAATTAATAATAACTAATATTTAAAGATATTTTTTAAATATTCATCTAAGTGAATAAAAAACTAGTTTATATGGAAATAATTTTTTGTAAAATGAAATAAAATAAGAGCAACAAAATGAATATTTTTCAGTCTTTTTTTTTTTTTTTTTCAACAAAATAAAATAATTTCTTTTTTCTTCTTGATTTTTCTGTGTTCTTCAGGAATTGCTGGAAAACCAATTGAAAAATCCAAATTTGCTTATTGCAGATTTAAGCTGCTTTGATGTAAGTAATCGAAGAATCAGTTTCTTTATTTCTGAATCAAAAACATAAATGGAAAGATTTGCTTAGTAGAATTGTAAAATCTTTGATGGAAAGAAAGATTTATTTTACATTCCATACGTCCCACTCCTGCATTTTTGTGTAACTAAGATTTAAAATTCCTGAGCTTTTGGATTTTCTTTTGCATCGACTGCAGAAATAAATAATCTTTTGTGTCTTGAGTTTTTTAAAACAATATTATCCTGATCATTATTATTATTATTATCTTTACAGCCATTCAAAAATTGGATACAATAATTATCAAGCATCATCTCTAGGTTTACAACAAAAACAACAAAATTATTGAGTTAATTTTAAGTGTAATAAAATATTAAAATTGGATATTATTGACATGAATACCTTTAAAATTAATTATTATTAAGATAAATACTCTTAAAATTAATTGAAGAATTCTCTTTTTTTATAAAAATATATAAATTATAAATCAGCATTTTTTTTCAAAATATGAATCTATTGTAAAATCCATTATAAAATGATATATATATATTGATAAATATAAAGAATGATTTTCAAAAAACTAGTTCCTAAATTTAATAGATTTGTTTGTTTGTTTTTATAAACAGGCTCCAAGAAGTATCCATTGTGGAATCCTTGCTTTGAATAAATTCAAGAAACAGAATGGAAGACTTCCACAAATAAGGTTTTTTTTTTTTTTTCGTTTTTATTGACTTTATTCTGTTTTTATTCAGGATTCATTCTCAACTTTTGCTGATAAAATGGTGGCACTTTTGCAGAACAAGCAAATGGAGATATATTTGTTTTGCTTGGGGACAGCAATTTGATTGGCTAGGTTAAGGCTGTAGGGTTAGGGTTTAAAGGTAGGCTTTAGGGTAAAAGTTTAGGGTTCAGCCAAATTTCTCCATTTGCTTGTTCTGCAAAAGCAATAAATGAATGCCAAGTTTGATATAAGATGAAATAAAGAAACCTAATGGAAAGTAGGGCAGCCATTTTTGTTTTTGACAAAGTGGTCCTAGTTTTAGGTTATTATAAAAATTTAAAATTTGGTAATACTCCATATCCACACCCTCAGGTGCCAATATGTATATATACCTTTACATACATCCATTATATATATCAGCACTCAGGGGTGCAGATATAGAGTGATACCAAACATTTTAGCAGCAGCAATAATTCATGGCAAATTCCAGGCAAATAAAAATGATAATAATAATCTAGATTCATTTTCATCACTGAGATATGACAATAAATGCAAACCAGGCTTTTTCTAATGGTTTATGTAAAATAGTTTGGATTGATTCTCTTTTCTGATTGGTCCATTTGCATCACCCTAACCCTAACCCTCAGTATAAGTAGAATTGCTGGAATCTTAGCAATCATACCCCAAAATATTACAACATTCAAAAAGTTCTCAGTGTGTTTACTATCGAATCTGCATTGGGATTTGTATTTTAACTTTTTTTTTCTGGGGCCATGTTGTCACTTGGAAAAACTTACTTTTAATGGCCTGTAAAAGTGGTGGGCATTATTTTCTTAAAAGATTGTCTATTGAATTATCTTCTTGCATTAATTTATTGTATTTCAATTTTAATCCACAGTTGGAATGCTAAAATTTGGTTAAATTTAAATTCCAAAATCTGACCAATCATAATCCAGCTTTGTATTCACTGCCACAATATTGACTGTCGTCAATGATAGTTTTATGAAAGCTTCTTATGTTGTTAATATCAAATTCTCACAAATGTGCAACATCTACATTTTGAAAAAAAAGTATAATAATAAGGGGAGTATAGGCTTTTATTTCCCTTTTATTTTCCTTCACTAATTGTAATTCTCAGAATGAAAAATTGACAAAGTTAAAGATCTTTTGGTTTATTCATTTTATTGTTTTTATCTTTAATATCTTTTCTTGAAATGTTCATGATTATTAATCCTCTTCCTTTTTCTTAGATCTGAAGAAGATGGTCAGATGTTATTGTCTTTAGCAAAAGAAATCAACTCAGGAATGACTTCTCAGGTAAGATACCACGACTAAAACTGAAAATAATAAAACAATTTCTTAAATTTTTTAATTTATAGAAAAATTATTTTTTCCCTAAATTCTGAAAAGACTAGACTTGTGTTTAGAATTTGTAATTGTAAATAAATTATAAATATTTTCTCTTTTGAAGATGCAATAATGCAGTGATTGATTGAGACTGGAATGATCTAATTTAGAGCTTTACATCCAGAATTTCTTGCAGCCTCCAACCATGCAAAATAACATTCCAATGGCTACAAGAAATTTTGTCTTGATAACAGAAAATTAATTCATTTCTTTACTCTTAATATTCAATAATAATAGTAATAATTATAACATCTTTACATGTATTATTATTATCATCATCATCATCATCATTATTATTATTATTATATGAATTATCTTCTTATTCATTTTTCTTTAGTTTTGAAATTGTTGAATAAATTAGAATAATTGTTCTTAAATTGAGTTACTAATTGCATAAGATTTATTCAAATATTAATTTGTAATATCTTCGGGTTTTTTTTCTTTTTTTTTTGTGAGTCTGATTTTTATTTACATTTGTACATTTTTATTTACATTTACATTTGTATAAGAAAAGAAAATAAATATTGTTTTGATAAAATTTAGTATAATTCCTCCTCCTTTATTACTGAACAAACTTTAAATTGTAGAGGAGCAAGTTTAGAGAAAAAAAAACTTTTTTTAGGTGAACAGGATTAAGAAAAGGTTGGGAACCACTAATCTAAGTAGAGACTCTAACAGAATTCATTTATTAGAAATCTCAATCAAATTATAGCATAAAAATTATATTATAAAAAAACTATAGACTCTCACAGAATTCATTTATTTGAAATCTCAATCAAATTATATCATAAAAATTATATTATAAAAAAACTATAGACTCTCACAGAATTCATTTATTAGAAATCTCAATCAAATTATATCATAAAAATTATATTATAAAAAAACTATAGATTCTCACAGAATTTATAATGTTATTCAATTTTCAATACAAATTTATTCATACAATTTATTTTAGGAGGAAATTAAAGACGACTTAATTTTAAAACTGTCATATACAGCTTCGGGTTGTTTACCCCCATTGTGTGCTATATTGGGTGGGTTTATGGCACAAGAAGCACTGAAAGCCCTCACTGGTAAATTCACTCCACTGAATCAATGGGTAAGTTTTGTAATTTTCAATTTTAACTTTTATTTTCATATATCATGAACTTGAATAGATCTATGAGTTTTAAATGCATTAAAGGATTTAAAAAAAAGACTCTTATCATAAATGATTATTGAGAGTTTTCATACAGGTCACATTCTGCGCTTCCATACTATTTGTGTCTTGTGGTTGTCACTGGAACCAGAGTGACAACAAGTTTCCCTGTGATGCACCAGCAGAATGCATTCCATCCCATTTAAAGATTGTATGGTGCAACTTCTCTTCTTCACCCTACTTGCTCTCACACCCAGGATCATTAGAATGTAGATTCTGCCAACACCTGGTGGTGCCTTCTGAAGGTCAAATGACAATAAGTCTTCTCTGGCACTTCAGCCTCCATAAAGGTTGACAACTACAAGCTCCTCTTCCATCACTTTCCATTTTCCAAGTCAAATACTTTTCTGATGATGTCAGCAGAATTTTGTTATTATTATTCAAACTACTTGAACTTTTAATCTCATCTTTATTGTTAGTTTCAGCCAAAGTGGACTTCAGCCTTCTTCAGGTATTGCTCAAACTCTCTAAACTATAGGTCAAAATTAGTATCATTCTCAAAAATGTGAACCAAGCCCTTTATTCAATTCACAGGGATTGACTTTGCACACTTAATATTCTTAGATCTTTCTGTCAAAATGCCTTGAAAGTGACAATAAGCCTGAAATTGAATTTTGAATTTATTGTAAATATGATAAATTTAAAGAAGAGGACTGTAGTCTGCATTATTTGTACACAATAATCAAATCTCATCTCAAGGATTAAAAAAACATATTTTCTATTTTGTCATTGTGTTTTTTTTTTGGTTTTTTTTTAGTTGTACCTTGAGGTAACAGACATTTTGCCAGAGGATTCTGCAGAAGATTCTTTTGATGCTAGGTACCTTTTTTTCTTGTACAATCTTTGGTATATTCTTTATTTTAACTCCAACCTTGAATCGCATTTTATCTAATTCTTATGTGGTATTGCTTTATATCCACACCCTCTTGGCTGCTGATATGTATAATGTATGTACGCGTATAGGTATTTATACATATTGGTAACTGTTGTGGGGTGCCTGACATCACTCCAGAATGGTACATTCACTATAAATAGCAACAATTCAATCAGTCACGTGGGACTTTACAAATATCGACTTTATTAATGGCTGGTTGAAAGCACGACCAACTCTCTTCTGTTGTACTCTTTTACCTCCTTATTCTATTATAGAAACATTTTTTATACTAAATCACCAGTTGTTGAATTATACCAGTGTTGGGCCATAATCTTAACCAAGAGTGCAAATAATGTGCATTACTCTTTATATTACTAAGAAGTTCCTCATATTGTTTTACTGCCAGGATGTTGTAACTAAAATATTCAAGTTCAAATCCGTCTCACTCTGTTATGCTCACTTTCAGGTTAATACTATTGTAAATATAACAAATCTACTTACTGCCCCCAGCTATGGATCAAACAATGTGATTTCTGTTCTTTTAACTATCTATTTAGAATAAAAGTCTTTATGCCAAAATCTATATTCTTGGCATTAAATTACCACAAAAGGTTAAAATTTTTGTGAAACTAAACCAATACTATCCTTCTTTGAATGTATCAACTACCATTTTTTATTAAAAAACTAAACCAAAAATAACTTTCATTTTTATTCATTTGTATTAATTTTTCTTAAAGCAAAAGTGTGTAAAAAAAAAAAAAAAGTTTTATATAAATTTGATTCTTTTCTATTAATAAATAATTATTTTTGTCACAAGGTCTCAAAAGGTAATCTAACCATTATTGATTTAATCTTAAAAGATTTACTTTTTATTCTTTATTATTTTTCAGGAATGATCGTTATGATTTACTGAGGCAATGCATTGGAGAAAAGTTATGTAAAAAACTTGCTCAGATTCATCTTTTTATGGTTTGTATCAAATTCAATATTTGGAGATTATTTCAAGTTAGAAATATTGCGTTTTGTGGGTAGACAATAGAAAGTTACATTTTAACTTGATTATTTATTTTGATATTAAATTTTATTCTTAAATGAAATGGGAGTCTTATCCATCTTGTTGAAGTTGATAGTCGTACGATCAGTGGTCACAAAGCCCCAATTTCTATCCACACAAATTGTTCACTTTGCTACCCTTAGTCTCTAATAAAATCATCCAATCTTATTATACTAACCTTTCCATATTCCTTATTCTTTAATATTTGCTCAAAATCTCCTTTTCTTTTCAGAAGTTTTATTGCTATAAAATGGAGGGTCGCTTGTCACATACACACGCATGCATATATATGAATGTACAGAAAGAGAAGAAAGAAAGGCAGTTTTATTGCTACAAAATAATTAGAAAAGCACAAGAACCTTTTTTGAATATTCAATGTCTTTTCTTTTTTCAGGTTGGCTGTGGTGCAATTGGTTGTGAACTGTTGAAGAATTTTGCTTTATTGGGTTTAAGCGCTGGAGAAAACGGTTTGGTTTGTAATAGACAATTATTTTATCAATTTTTTTTAAAGATTCTTTTTTTTACAAAAACTTTTTTTTTTACTTAGAAATTATTTTCAATGTAAATAAAGTTTTTAACCCTTTAATTAAGAATGACAATTAAACTTACTTTTATCCAAATTGTATTTTGAAAACAAAAGTAAATTTTCTTTGTCAAAGATTGATTTTTCAAATAGCATCAAAAAGACAAGTTCTCTCTCCCTTTCATAATATCTTAACCAGCAAAGAGGACTTAACTCATCTTTACTCAAGTTGTATTTTGAAACTAAGAGCAAGTTATCTCAATAATTTTTCTTAAATACAATTCAATTTTTTCTCATATTGAATTCAATTTGTTTTGGTAGTTTTTTGCATTTTTTACAGTGGTGAAGTTTGCTGACATGTGGTAAAAAAACAATAAGAACTACTAAGATGAAGATAAAAGTCTGCAATAAAGTTAACAGTCAGATAATAAAACCTCATCTCAAAAAGGATTTACAATATGAATTTAATCTGTTTTATTATAGAGAAGCCAATGTTTTCTTTTATTGAATTCAATGTTCCATTATAAAAAAACAAACTCAATATGCTTTTTATACAAAATTCAATATATTTTCTCATTAAGAATTCAATATGTTTTATGATACAAAATTCAAGATTTTCTTTTAAATTTAAAATTCAATTCTTCCGATTTTCTTTCTTTAGCTAACCGTAACGGATAATGACCTTATAGAAAAATCAAACTTGAATCGACAATTTTTGTTCCGACCACAGCACATCAGAGTAAGAAAAACAATTTTTATTTTCTTTGTTACATTTCATGAAACTTTGTAAAATATTATATAAAAAAATTGGGGATTTTCCTATCAAACTTGGGAAGCTCCATTAAATTAAAATTCAAACTCTTAATTCAATCCACTGGGATAGACTCTTTATATTTTGTATCATTAAATTGATTCCATACTAATCTATGTTAAGTATTTTTAGCTGTTTTTGTCTGCAGTTAAAACTTAACTTATAATCATCAACTTAAAGTCTCTTGTAGTCTACAATACTAAGGGTCACTTTTCGTTATCACAGGCAAATACAGTTCTCAATATAATGTTACTATGCATAATTATCATAAAAACTTATTTCACAAATTCAGGCAAGCAATAATGAAAATTAGTTTTTTAGATTATATTTAATAGCATTTCCCGCACAATAAAATTCTTTGTATAGCCAAAAAAATATAAATGTAATTAAATCAAATTATAACATTATGATTAAATGCAAAATCTTGTTTAACTTTTAAAGAAGTGTCGAACAGCTGTTTTGATCTAATTGGTTCTCATCAGTGGCATGCAATGATGTGAACATTCCAAACCCAAAGTGGGATTCAAACCTGCAAACATGAGGTGCAAAACAAATGCTCTAACCACTGGCCCACATCATAGTTATGCTTTCATAATGACAATTTCACAGTTTTATTCTTAATAATTTTTTCAATTATTGATTTTCGATGCTTATTAGAATTATTCTAAACCAAAACATATCTAAAAACACTTTCAGACACATAAATTACAACTGTGTTAATTTTCAAGAAAATTGGCACAGCCATTTCAGAGTTCATAGGGAACAAACTCATAAACAGACACACAAAATTCCATTTATTTATAATTTTGTATAAAATGATTAATGATATTAAAATTGTATTTTTCAAAATATTAACTTTTTTATTCTTTTAATAGAAACAATTATTAATTATGTATAAAAAGATTAATGATATTAAAATTGTATTTATCAAAATATTAACTTTTTATTCTTTTAAAAGAAACAATTATTATTTATGAGAAAAATTGAAATTAATGCTAAATTTTAAATTTCAATTTTTTTGCAATTTTTTATGAGTTTCAGATATTTAAGAGATTTTGTCAATGTTTATTAATTTAAACTCATGTGCTAAAAATTATAATTTAATTCCCATCTTTTTCTTATCAGTAATTATTAAGATCCAAGAAATTCTTAGAAAAAAAAACTTACGATTCATTAATGATTTTTTATACTTAAATAAGCAAATTTAAAAAAATCAAGATTTATAATATTTTATTCATTAAAATGTTGTTAGTTACCTCTCTTTGCATACATACACACAGACATGCAGCATGTAAATCAGTTCATTTGCTAAAGTAATATTTATAATCCTACCCCATTCCTTTAAACCATGAGAGTTACAAACAAGCATTAACCACTGTTGTGATGTAGCGCATCACATGACTAAAAGTAAATATTTTCAAAGTGGGCTAAGAGTTAAAAATTGGATGAGGAATTTAAATGTCTTACTGATTAAACAACAGAAATTACATATTTATTAATCTGTGTATTTGAAATTATTTTACAATATTAAACAAATAAAAAAATATTTTTTTGAAAAATCCAAAACCAGAAGAAATTATCAATTTAAAAAAAAAAAAAAAATGCCAATTTTTATTTTTCATTTTTTTAACCTATCAACCTTCAGGGGTTATTTAAGGTCAGTTAAGTTTATTTTTATTTTATTTAATTTTTTTTTTTTACCTATCAACTTTCAGGGGTTATTTAAGGTCAGTTAATTTTTTTTTGGATTCAGATATATTTTTTAATCAATTTAAACTATTTTTTTTAGAAAAATTGATCAACCTTTTAGGACATTAAATGAGCAATCCTCTCCTTATTGAGGTTGATATACCTTTAAAATGAAACCCAAATTATTCTATTCCTTGATAATTCATACCAAAGAAATTTCCTTTTTAAAATCTTTAATGAAATTTTTTTTTTTTTTTGTTTTCATAATTGAAATTTTTTACTGCCTCAAAATTATTCTGAAAGATTTTTATCTCCTCGTTTTTAGTTCCCCAAGAGTACAACAGCTGCCCAATCTGTATTGCAAATAAACCCAGGTATGTTATAGATTCTATCCTTATTTCACAATTAGATCATTGATTTCTCTTTCCAAAACAGAAACCAATTTTCTAACATTTGTTGTTGTAACTTTTTCTTTCTTAAAGATTTTTCTTTCTTTCTTTTTTACATCATTTTATGTAAAATCAATGAAAAGCCAAAGAAGATGTTTTTTTTTTAAACAATTGTTATTTGTTTTTATTTATTGAATATCAATTGATTTAATTGCTTTTTTTCTTCTTCTTTTTTGATCAATCTGTTTCTCAAGGTTTTAGCTCTTTTTATTCAATCAAAATTTGGTACGAACTCACATATACGCACACATGAACTCTTTCATACTGTATATATACATTCAGTCTGATGACCACACCGTAAGAAACTGACAGTCACCAAAGGCCGTTGAATCAGTGTCTATGTTTTACTAATATACATGCTCTATCACTGATATTGAGCGCTCTAACTATATATATAAGCAATCTCACTCTACAGATACATACATATATATATATATATATATATATGTGTGTGTGTGTATATATATGTATGAATATGAGTGGCATACAAACTGGAACAACAATTAAGAATCTAATTTTTAAATTAGTCCTAGACTTTCATCTATTACAGTACTATTAGAGCCATTGTCCAAGTAAACCAAAAATGTCTAATTCAAATTATAAAATTAAATTACCTCTCAACATAAACATTACCACATGTTGCTATTTAAACAATCGTTTTTTTTTCTTTTTATCATAAATTTTTTTTTACTTTTTTATAATTCTTTAAATAGGGACCACTTTTATCCAAAATAAAAATGGCCTTGCACGTCACATGATGTCTTTTTAAATGTTATTGTTATATCTATCTTACCCCTTTGTCTCACGCTTAAACTCTTGCTTAGGATATCACTCCTTACTCCAAAAGTTTGACAGTGGACTAAAGGGTGCCCTACTAAAGGGTGCTCTGCTAGAGAGTGCCCTACTAAAGGGTGCTCTGCTAGAGAGTGCCCTACTAAAGGGTTCCTTGCAACAATCTAAAGTCACTACAATATATTTTCATTGGAAACAAAAAATAATATAGCAAGTCCTTTGTTTCTTTTTGAGAATCACATTTATAACAACAATGGTGGAGCATTGGTAAAAGCTTGGGCTCTGGAATCGTATTACGCGAGTTCAAATCCCAGTCAAAACCATTACT
>JAUZSX010345374.1:0-10348 GCA_034780655.1 Idiosepius hallami
ATTAAACTGAATTTATTTATAAAAAGCTGTAATAAATGGGTTTGAATAATCCTGTTTATATATATGTGTCTATATTCTATAGTTATTAAATATGCAAGAAAACACAATTGCACGTTCTCTCAACTAGAATCCTACAGAAAATGTTAACGAAAACAATTCGTTTATCTGAACAATTGATGGAAATAATGAAGAGTGCCGAAACCTGTAAGCTAGTGAGGAACCATATCGTAATATAACTAAGTAAAACAATTGACGAAAGACGTGGGAATTTACTGATATGACACACTCATAATCCCTGGGAAAAGTAATGGACCTAAAAAAAAAAATACTGGTTTGGACAAAAGTATATATATTTATTTACTTTTTGATATATATTTCTTTATATACACCCTTTTACGTGCTTCAGAAATGTTTTTCTTTTTTTTTTAATTAACTTTGAAGGATGTTGCAATGTTAATTGCGGATATCTTGCATAGTTAAGGGATTTAACGGTTTCTGTTTTAGAGATCTTTAAATTTTAAAGTAAACCTTTCTTGGAATTTATTTTTTTACTTTACATGACTGCATACTTTCTTCAGGCCCACTTTGAAAATCAGATAAAAAAAACAATTTAGGATTCATAAAGTAAAATCATAATTTATTTTTTAATAATTGATTACATTTTACTAATGACTTAATTTCTTCATCTTTTGATCTTCTAAAAAACGAAGATCCCTCAACATGCATTACTTGCCAAGAACCGCTTACAGTGAAACACATACTTAGCAAATGCCACGATCTCGAATCAACCCGATCAAAACCTACCAAGCTAGTAGTTTGAAAGATCTTTTCAACAACACTAGCCCAAATAAAATCCTACAATTCTTGAAAGAAACCAAACTATACTCTAAGATCTAAAATTCCCCCATTCAGTAAAAACGATCTACACTGTTAATCAATTTATATTTATATATATCCAAACCCCTTTATAATAAAAAAGTTCCCCTTATAAAAAAACATAGATTAATATTCAAAGAAGATTCGGCATTAAATTACCTAAAATGGTTGATATGCCTTTTAGCAGATCAATCTATCAATCATCTTTTGATTTTCAGGTTCTTGTTGCAAGTCTGTAACTTATTAATCAACTTATTTGGTCTAGTTTCAATTTATTCTACACAATTCGGGAGGGGGAGGATGTCGACTTAGCCTGGTGGGTAGACAATTGGACTTCGGAATCGGAAAAGCTATGAATCTGTACGTACGCTCCAGGTACGGGTTAAATAGCACATCATGTTATTAAAACAACTACGTGTGAACAAAAAAGAAAGCTTATCAAAATATAATAGATTCTCGGCATCAGAGGGTCTTAAATGTTAGTATATCTACTCTGTCGAGCACCAACCAAAGTTAGGAACAAGGCCAATTATATGGGCTCTATATATCCGAGCTTTTTGCATTTAGTGTTCCGCTTCACCGAGATGAGATACTCTCCCGAGTTACCTATGTCCACCTGTTCAAGGCAACTAAAGGGGGCATAATTGTTTTGACTGGGATTTGAACTCGCGTAATACGATTCCAGAAGCCAAGCTTTTTACGAATGCTCCATCGTCACTGCCCAGAATGTTGATATGCCGTAAAACCAAACAGAACATACCCAATTTAGCTTGTAATTATACGTTTTCAAAGAATTATAATACTTAACTGTCTAAATCTATATTGTACAAATGAGGTATATATGAATATGGATTTCATTATGGAACCACTCTATTATTTTTGTAAAATGATATTAGTACATTATACGGTATATAGATTTAAAAAACCAAAAAAATTAAATTCATTATATTCAGCAGTGTGAGGTGGTCTCAAGTGTCTGTCAAGACAAAACGTATTCTATTTTAGAGTAGTGTTTTTTTTTATTTTTCTATTTTCATACAAACTATATGAAATCGGTTCACCTCTATTTTAGTACTTAAATTTTCGATAAATATCACTTATTACATATATATATATATATATATATATATATAAACTTATTTGCTTAATATCGACAAAAATAAAAAGGTGAATATTCTGGTAAGATCTGATAAATGTAGATATTTATTTGCTTGGTAAGATTGTATCAGTTTTCTTACAACTTTATTTTTATTCAAGTGTTTTTTTTTCTAAATCAATTCATCTCGAAAAGAAAGCGTTATATATATGTGTTCTATCTTTAAAGAAATACAATCAAATTATACGCTTCCTATAAATGTAATCTGATGATAAAAGTGGTTTAGTGCAGTCTGGCCTATATCTATATAATTTATAGGTCATTGTTCGATATATTCTAGTGTACTAAAAACCGATCCATGATGAATGTCAAAACAGTTATGTGGAGAGATTGCTATATTTATTATTCGTGTATTTATAGTTAAATCTTTGAACCCTAAAGGGCCAAAATATCGGCCCTGAGATCAAGAGGCAAAAAAAGACACACCAATATTTGAATCCTAATATGTTCCTCTAATATAAAGGCTCTGAGGGATTACTTGCTAATTTTGAAAAGCTAATGTTAAAGAGAACTTTATTTTTATTTCTAGGATCATCCGTTGTATTATTTCTTATTTCCAGACAATATATTTGGAGGTATATTTTCCCTCTTTATTAGGTGATGAAAGCATAAATTCTATAATTCTAACGATCCAAAAAAATTATAATGAAAAAAATGACTAAAATTATTGGTACTTAATAAAAATCGAAATGGTTAAACTTAATGATTTTAAAAGTTTTTAAATGCTTAAATGTGGTGTTATTTTTCTACGGATATTATTACTACGGATTAATTTAAACAAAAAAATGTTTACAGGTATGTAAAAATTTTTTGATTATTTCATAACGAAAAGAGGTAATCATCACAATATAAATAAATATCTACTCTAGTTATTACTTCTGGCGTCCAGAAATAATATGAATTTATTTTCCAATTTAAAAAAAATCACTATTTTTAATTTTTTAAATGTATTTTATATATATATATATATATATACTAAGAAGATAGGTTTGATCACAATACGAAGAATACAAGTACGCTGGAATGATGTGTCTGAAGAACGGTTATAGTTATCCCAAATATTACAAAGAAACCAAAAAAAAAAATTCAAAAAGATGTACTTCTTTTAAACCAAAAGGCTGTACTTCCATTTTTCTTATTTTTGTTTTCATTCATTTCCTCTATGATTGTTTTTCTCTGATTTTTCTAATTTCGTACCACTCTTCCTTTAATTCAATCTCATTCGGCTTGAGATTATACACCTTATATGCGTTTGTGTGTTATGCTCTTATCTCTGAAATAAAACCAAATGTTGTACAGAACTTATAGTTTTGAAAAGGAATTATTATAACCTTTGTTATTTTGATGTTTCTACATTACGTTTCGCCCTAGTTTACCTCTGTCTGTCTTCAGGTGTTATAACCGTAACCTCAGATAGTAATGCTACGTCTCGTTCCAAGTGAGCATTGTCAGAAGATAGTAGTTTCAATTCTAACTCAAGTCGGCCAGAGGGATTACTTAGTCACAAAATGTGGTTCGATAGACAACAACTATGGAAGACAATGAGGACTGGGGATGGGGCGCAGCATCCCTATCCAAGGTTACCGTTGAAACGCCTGAAGGTGATCTGAGGTAAATTAGGCCGAAACCTAGTGTAGAAACATTAAAAAAATCCAAGATGATAAGAAAAGTCAGAATAATAAAGTCAGTTCCTAAATTATGATGCTGTTGTGGTCGAGTGTGTTGTTGCATACAGTGTAGATATAAGAAACAAGACAACAGTGTTAAGGGTTAACAAATATATTAACAAAAGATACATAATAGTCACATATGGCCTGGCAACATAGTGGCTCCTGGCAGCAATTCTGAAATCCTCTCTCTCTCTCTCTCTCTCGAAGAGTTCATGTTGAGGTTTGTTCCCCCACAACATAAACATAAATAACCATTTCAAAGAATTATCCATTAAAACCCTATAAAATTCGTATATTTAGATGATGTAACAGACATCTACACGCTCTTGTCTAGGGCACAGAGATCAATTGCTCTTTAATGAGGGTATTTAGTTTCACAAAATGCTGATAGCCCATAATAAACATTTAGAGAGACAATTTTCCTATATCGTAAGTCCAACCACAATTGCTAATTATATAAGAAACGCGAATCGAGTTATATTCATATTTGATGACTCAGCGAGGAAACCACAAGAAAAATATGCACCCCTAACATAAATAACCCGTGTATTATATTTACTTGGTAGAGCATCAAAACAAGTTAGGCACAAGGCCATTTTTACGTGCTCTGTATACTAGAGATTTTTAAATTCAGTGTTACCCTTCACTTAGATGAGTTGCTCTCCAAAGTTAACGTGCCCAAATGCCCGTGATAGCTAAAGTAAATGTAATGGTTTTGACTGAGATTTGAACTCGCGTAATACGATTCCAGAGCCTGAGCGTTTCCCAAAGCTCCGTCGTCACTGCCCATAAATAACCCGTGTATAGGACATAGCAATAAACGTGAAAGTATAAAATAGAAAACGATGACCTCAGCAGAAACGAAAGATAAGGAGAAACAAAATGCCATTATGTTTGAAAACTCTCTTGTGAAAAATAATTTTTGTACTTATTTAAAAATAGGCACTAAAAGAAGGCAAATGGTAACTTAATTAAAAGCAATTAAAATTAAATTCAGAAAAGACAACAACCAAAACGAAAGATTGGAATTAGAATAGAAATGAAAATAATTAATGTCAAGGGATACTAATTTCATTATGATTAATATTTGGTGTCAACCAGTCTGGTACGAACTCTAAGATAAAATCTTGGTCGAAATGCAATAACATATTTACATACGCTTCGCAGTGCTTATTCAAAATTGAATACATTGTATTTATTTACATCAGCCATTATGACATTCTCGTTGTAAATTTAGCCTGAAAGCTTAATTCGGTGGCGTAGCAAAAGTGGGTTGGTCCACCCAGGGTGGCACATTCCAGAGGGTGATATTTAAAAAAGTAAAAATAACTATAAAGAAACATATGAAATTTTATAACCAAAATGAGTTTTTAAGGTGATAGTAGTATGATTCATGTTTAATGAGTTTAATAATACTGTATCTAAACGGATTTTTAACTTTTTTATCAGTCCTATAAAAATAAATATTCTAAATTAAATATAATTATTTTTTTTTGACAACCCAAAGATTGAAGAATACCACTACTTTATATCGACTGAGTACGGATCACTAAGGCTGTAAAAATGTTTTTTATTAAATCTTTGCACCCTAAATTACCAAGTATTTATTCATAGCGATTATGGTAAAACAACGTATTAGGGTCAAAATATTGGTGTGTATTATTTTTACTTATGTTCCCATTGCCAATATATCGGCTCTTTTGTGTTCAAAGAATTAAAGAAAATTTTTGTCAGAGATTTGACAATTTTGCTATTCAACCATTTCTTTTAAATTATTTACTTATTTGTACATCCATGACAACACACTATTATAAATATAATAACTGTAGCACTAATAACTGGTGATATTACAAGCATATTCTTTAATGAAAGAATATTTTAACAGCCCTACTTATCAAAATTTATACAGGTTGAATAATGAAAAACTTATGAGAGGTACTAACGAAATCCACGAAAATGTTGGTTTAACACCAAAGATAGCACATCTAAAGGCAGTGTCGAAAGTTGCTTGTGAATCAGCAAAAATTTGATAATAGGCGATTTGATTTGTTAACACGTTGAAAATTGAGACAAAAAAATAATCCCTGATAACACTAGGTAACAATTTTTTTTATTTTTTGAATGTTATCTAGAATTCTACAACTGAGTTGGGGTATTTTTGAACTGCTGAGTCAGGAAATGGCATCCATTTCTCTCCATCAGGTCAGGTTTTTGAGCAAAGTTAATTTGAAAAAAAATAGATCTCGTGTCAAAATCAATTCTATTTTTTTGGCATTATAAGCTGATTTTTCTAAACACATATCAATTTGCTCCACACATCCATACCTGTAATCAAAAATATTAAAAAAAGACAAGTGGCCATAGCTCAAAAACTTGACCTGATTGAGCAAAACCAATGTGATTTTTTGGATTCAGCGCATCATATTCGTCCTAAACCATTCAACAAAAAACAAACAACATATTTGTTGTTGATCAGTGTAATCATTCAAACACAATAATGTTTAAATATGTGGTTAAAATTTATTTATTTTTGTTTTGAATTACTTTCCAGTTAAACTGCTCATTTATTATATTTTACTATGATATCTTATTTTCTTTTACTGTTTCAACATTTTTTCAAAGTTTAATCTTAACCATATTTACTTTTTATGCTCGTATTTTTCTATTTATTTCTATTCATGCATGTCATATCCATTATATATTTGTTTTTATTTTCCTGCTTCGTCAATCATTAAGATTCGTTGCTTTTAATTTTTCTTTGATTTTTGAGATATCATATATCAGAATAATATATCTGAAAGCAATAAAGCAAGAAACGTCTCTAATATATTTAATTCAATGTTTTCATTCTTACTTGATTCATTAAATGCATGTAATGTTATGTTTTCAATTCGAGCAATCTTTGCATAATCATAATCTTTGCATAATATAGAGTTTTTTGTTTTTACACTGCGTTTTGGCTTAGTTATCCTCAGGCCGTATTCGGGTGTTTTTTCTGAGGTTACAGTTAAAGACGGCCGTTACAGGTAACTAGGCCGAAACATAGTATAAAAATATCAACTTAGCAAAATGAGGACAGATATCCGAATAAAAATGTCAATTCCTAAATCATAATGCCTAATCTCAAAATAAAAATGATAATTGAAGTTTTTATCATATATCGATGGGCAAAAAATTAATTGTGATATAATTGTGAAAAAATAAGATTTCTATTGCCTTTCTTATTTTTAATACCATAGACATTATGAATCAAACTTAATATAGATTAGAATTCAGTACAAAGCCTTTCTAGAACTATTAAGTTAATATAACATTCAATATTCACCGAATTCATTTGTTTCTGATCGCTATAATCAGTTGTTTATGCGTAGACGCAATGACTGCTCCATGTTTGTCTCGATAAATATAGCCCTAATGACCCAAGCAATTCTGCTTCGTTTAAATGATTTTAGTTATTGAAAGCTATTAGCTGGAAGGAATATCGAATCGAGGAATGGGACTGACTAATTAGTAAAATATAGATAGAATCTAATGAGGCAGTCAATGAACGTTGCCGAGGAATCTTATCTCGGTGGAAATTAGCCAGGATAAACTAATCACATGAGAGCATTTTAATTCAGAGAATAATTAATCGAAAATAAAATCAGTTTTATATTTTTGTTTATTTGTACATTTGCGTCTCTAAATACGAATTTTGAAATATATTTCATTTAAAATGATGAATTGCAGCAAAAAACAATAATTGTATTTTATCAAAACAAAAATTGAAATTAATTTCAAGAAGTAACAAGAAATCAAATTAAATATTTGAATTAATCGAAATCAACCATGATAATAGTATTTTTTAAAATCTAGTTTGTTCTCATATTGTCGTCTATTATTTTCGTTACAAAAACATTATTAAATGATGTTAATCACCAGTAGCTTTCCTTCAACTAAATGACAACAAGAGTAATTATATATTTTTACTGCATTGTATTAGATACTAAATATAGTATTTTTCCAATATAATTAGCTGTAATATTTTGGTCTACTATTTTCATTACAATAACATTATTAAATAATTTTAATAGCAAGTAGCTTTCCTTTAAGTCAATGACAAGAGTAATTATAGTTTTCACTGCATTGTATTAAATACTAGATAGTGGTATAGTATTTTTCCAATCTAATTTGCTCTAATGTTTAGGGTACTATTCTCGTTACAATAAAATTATTATAGGATTCTAAACACAAGTAGCTTTCCTTTAGGTCAGTGACAAATGTGATTATAATTTTCACTGCATTGAATTAACTACTAGTATGTGGTATAGTATTTTTCTGATCTAATTTACTTTAATATTTTGCTCTATTATTTTCGTTACAAAAACATTTTTAAATGATTTTAATGGCCAGTAACTTTCGTTTAAGTCAGTGACAAGGGTAATAATTTTCACCGCATTGTATTAACTACTAGACAGTGGTTTTATAATTTAGTATCTACACATGCCTTTAAATGCTGGGACAGTGAGCTGAATAATAAATCTGCCTGCACCTTCTAGTGTTCCCTTGAGGCAGAATTACATTTAATATCTTTCCCAAATCCGGCGTCATAAACGTCATTTTATTCAACTATCGTACAGTGCCCTTAGCTATTCTCTGTCCTCGCTCCCTATTGGATATATACATATTTATTTATAGCCAAATATCGATAGGCACTGAGGTCGAGCATTGATAAAAGCTTGGACTATGGAATCTTATTACACGAGTTCAAATCCCAGTGAAAACCATTGTAACTACCTTTAGCTATCTCGGGAAGATGGGATTTGTTAACTCGAGAGAGCTCTCATCAAGGTGAAGGGCAGTACTGATTTCAAAAGCCTTCACAAAGTCTTCTAGTTTAGTGGTGGGGGCATAGAGCCAGTGATTCTTTCTCGTAAAAACAAGTATGCTACGTAAACAGCAAATACAAATTTACTGTCCAACGCACCATTGAGTGTAATGGTTAATGAATAAAAAATGTTGATGTCGATTAGATAAATGAATAAAGTTAATATTATTTTTTTTATTTAAAACAAAAATATTTAATTTGTAAAATATATCTTGAAAATTGCAACAATGGAGGAAGACAGTGGTACAGTCTTTGTCTGTCGCATCGTATTACATGATTTAAAATCCAAGTCAAAATCCTAATTTAGGAATTAACTTTAAAATTCGGACTTTTGTCCTTATCTTAGTAGGTTTTTAATATCTCTACCCTACGTTTCGGCCTAATCTCCCTCAGGCCGTCTTCAGGTGTTTTTCTTAACTGTAACCCCAGATAGGGATCCTGGGTCTCGTTACTGGTAATCACTGCCTTCCATAGTTGTTGTCTATCGAACCACGTTTTGAGACCAAGTAAATCCCTCTGGCAGACTTGGGTAGGAATTGAAACCGTTATTTTCTGACAATTCTCCTCTGGAACCGAAGAGACTCCAAACGCCTCTATTCGTTGTGCCACGGGCCCCGAAGGGCAAAATAATTATCTTCACTTGTAGCTACCTCTGGCAGATATGGCCCGTTAAGTTGGAAGATAAACTTATCTAGGTATAAAGATAACACACATTCTGAAAACCTTCGTAGACTAGTAACTTATGTGGTGAAAGGCAAACTTAATTACAAAAAATGCCAGAACCATGATTAATATAGATAACTTGTTTCAAACAGTGGTGTAGCAACAATTTTTACTGCCCTTAAGATTTGTGCCTGGTCCCTGACCACATATAACGCTAAAAAAATCCAAAAAGCTCACTATATATTTATTTTCATGGAACTACAATTGATGATCTAAATCCATACAGCTTAAAATATTTATTTTCATTAAAGTGATAATACATTTTAAAAAATAGGTTTAAAAACAATAGTTTTACATAAAAAATACTAAAAACTTAAACTCATTTTGGTTATAAATTTTCAGTTTTTTGTTGACATATTTTGTATAATATTTTTCTATTATTCAATTTAACCCATTCAAAATGCCACCCCCTGGCATGTGCAACCGGGGCAGACCATCCCCTCCACCCTCCCTTGCTACGCCACTGGTTTCAATGCTTCATTGAATATAATTATATAATTTCTTGGTAATGGCAAAATTTTAATTAGCACTATTATCCATCAGAATACAGGTAAAGTTTTATAACTAAATCTATTTAAATAACTTATTTTTTAAAAGTAAGTATTTATTAATCACTTAATTAATGACACACTATAAGAAAAAAAGTCAAATTTATATATAAATTTTGATTAAATTTAGATTAAATGAATTTAGGTGTTAAATATATACTTTACAAAATAAAATAAATAAGTCAATTTAATTTCTCTAATTATAATGATTTCATTAATAATTACACAGGTTCGTTAAATTTACCTTCTAAAAAATCCTGAATATGTCTTTATTTACATGATTTATTTATTTTCCATTTCTTTAAAAAGTACTTCATAATTAAAACTTTATAAAATTAGATGCTTTGCTCTGAAAAAACAAACAAATTATGAATTCTTGATGTCTTCTTTCTCCCCATTTGCCCCTAATTACCTCTCTTCGTAGGCTAGTTAAAGGCAAAGAAAAAGTGTACCCGAATGTATTTATGCTTAATTAGAAAAATTTGTTTTCTTTTAATTTATATATATA
>JAUZSX010345385.1:0-10347 GCA_034780655.1 Idiosepius hallami
TTCGGCGATTTCTTTCTTTATCAAGGTGAATTATTATTTAATTTATCAAGTGCTCCTTTCTAAAAAACATATATATATATATATATATATATATGCAGCAAAATGGAGTGGGGCCTCATTAAGGCACTTGAGATAATTATGGATTTCTTTTGTGGCAGCTCCTGCACTTGTTCTCTCTCTCAAACGTACTGGCATGTCCTTTCCTCTGACGTAGAGAGAATTCAGGCAAGAGAAGCACTTGGTCAAAGCAAGGACCATCCAAGCAAGCATCTCTGGTGGAGATCCGAGCTTCGACTCATTTTTTTGTGTTGCCTCGCAAATGCTCTGCTTGTTGCTCACGCCGGTATTGTCTTGTATGATTGGACCTGAGATACTGACACTCTTATGGGAGGTGCAGCATAGGCGAGAGACACACCATCAGTGGCACTGGCCACGTGGCGTCCAGGCCTAGTGGGCCATCGTTGGTCATAAGATGTCAAGTTTAATCTCTATAATATTGTTGGTAACAACAGGCGCTTGCCAACAATGAAACATATGTAAAAAATGCAAAACCAAAGCTATATTTTTGTCATATTTTTTGTATTTCATTGCTATTGATTATTGTCACATGTGAAAAGAAAAACATTTTAATAATATGTAGCTTTTTATCAGAAGGAAGAATAAATTCAAATATAATTTGTTTCCAATTTTCCTTTTCTGAGAAACATTTCAAAAGAATGGCCCATCTAATATCTGTGTTTACATTCTTTCTTCTTGGAGAACAGACTAGATTGGTATAGTCATTTAACTGACTTATCTCCCACCAATAGCACTTAATGTTTTCAGGTGCATGTATTTATCTTTCTAAATCTATTTTTTTCCTAATACTTTTAGCACCATCTCTTGTTTTAAAATGTAGTCTTTAAGATTCTGATAGTATTTAGAGAAACAATAACCAATGTTTTCATTCATCCTATGAAGCAAGAATGTTTATTTATTTAGAGACTTTATGTGGGATAATTAATTGTTCAAATATCATATTTTCTTTTTAGTTTAGAGAAGTAAGTTAACATTTTGGGAGATAATTTACTTGAACAATGAAAACTTTATCTAAAATATATCATCTTATACTCTTTCCCTACATACTTCTAAAATATTCTCTCATTGTTTTTCATCTATTTTTTTTAGAGTCATATATGTTAGTTAAATATATCCTTTTTCTAGATTGAGGTAAGATGATCACACCAGATAGTGTCATACCAAACAACAAATTGAAAATCACTTAAAAATTTGGTAATATATCCCTTGCTCAGAGTATAATGTAAGCCTTGAAATCCTGTCCTTTAGATACATGATTAAGTTTAGTTATACCGCAGGATGCTAAGTCAGATATAGTCTCAGATATCACAAAGACCTGAACTATTTAGGAGTGGTGATTATCTCTTAAGAAATGTTTTTGTTTGATACTGAGAAGGTCAGATGGAAAAATTAGAGCTAACTAATTTATTTCATGGGGGAAATTTCTTTGTTCTGATAGTCAATTTGGTTTGAAGTTACCTGCCTTCTTCAGTCAAAATACAATGGAGACAAAAAGTATTCAATACATGCTGAATATTTTTATATTTTATTATTTTACACACTTCCAAAAAGAGAATCAAAACAACATTATAACTATATAAAACTTTTATCATGTCGGTTGTCCGAAAAGTTAACCTAATTACTCTAAAAAAGAATTAACAAAGAAAAGTATGAAATTGCTAAGATGAAATGTGTTCGATACTTATATTGAACAAATGCATTAGACTAGATTTTATTATTTTGTTTACTTTTAAAAAACTTTTAAGTCCAAGAGCAGTGCATAGAAATCTGAAACAAGATTGTAGATGGCTATAAAATTGCTACATGTTGATTGAAAATCTCTTCAATTTGTATCCTTTGATAGTAGTTTCAATAATAAGGAAATAAAAAATCATCATTCCACAGTCGATCTTTCATGAACTGGGCCTGAAAGAAAATATATCAGGCATGAAACAAATTAAAAAGAATTGTTTCAGGTAATCCTCAAGTTACCAGAAAATAATTATTACATGAACTAGAAACTGTAGGATTTAAAGTTACTAAGGGTACAGTGAGTAATGCATTAAGAAAATGGGGATTTAAGTCATATAGAACGAAGAAAGCTTTCATACACAATTTTAAAATCACTGTTGAAGGATGCAAATTGAGGAGTTTTTCAATAAACATAAAGCAATGGCACTCTTGTAACATTCTTTTATGCTGAACTAAGCTATACCACATATTGAAAAAGGTTTATTAAATTCAATATAGATTTAACAACAAATAGCCTTTTCCCTACTCTTTCCATATATTCCTTCTATTTTGCTCCCAGCTTTGGTTTTGTATTTTTTACATTTATTATCCGACTAAAATGTTGATTTATGATATGAATAGATGAGCAATATTTAGGTTTTTATAGAAAAATTTTATAATCAAATGAAATGCTTCTTAAATTGTTTTATGATTCAAGATTCTTTTTAATAATATGAGGAAGTCCACTTGAGACAGTAGATAGGCAATCAATCTCTGGAATTCTTATATACAAGTTTGAATCCTAGTCACCCTGTTACATTGTAATTTAGACTGATATTTTTTGGTAAAGAATGAATATCTATTATCCCTCCAGGTATGGATTAAATAGTGAATTTAGAGTTGATAATAAAATCTGTAGATAAAAGAATGCTTATCAAAAATGATTGTTTTCAAAATTAAAACGAGTGAAAAGTTTGATATGCTGTTGAACAAAGAATCTTTTGATAATAAATAAAACCAGGATAAATATATTGACAATGTTTTAATGCTAATGCATAATTCTAATCCTGAAGTATCATCATCATCATCAACAACAAGAAGATTCATTCTGTCAAAAGTAAAGATGCTTTATTTACATTGTACAATTTTTTGTCTTGAGTCTTAAATTTAGTCCTTGTTTAACCTGCCAAATAAAAATTCTTTTTTTTTTTTTTTTTTTTTTGACAGGGTGGGGATGAATTGACAGTAACTGTTGACAATCTGGATTTACCTTCAGAAGCAGAATTCTTTATTTTGTACACTGGATCAAAAGAACGCCGAATAACAAGGGCACAAAGGATCAACAGTGCAACATTTCAAGGAAATATTCCAGGTCAGTGACATTTGAATTAAATGTAATGATTACCTTGAGGTTGTAGGATTAGCTTTCTTATTTGATCTGATATTCAGGGATAACTGAAAAATGTTTGTCTATGTTTTAAAAATAAACTATGTCAGAATTACAAAAAGCTGACTATAAGCCAATTGAACCAATTGTATTCAATTAAACTTGCTGACTCTCAAGTAAAATTACTTTTAATATAAAATGACTAACAATAAGCTAAATAAAATTATTTGAGTTGAGCTTATAAAAAACAATTGGCAAGCAATAAAGAAGTGCTTAATATTTTCTGCATCGGTTTATCAAAATTACTAACCATTTTTTGAGATACTTCAACATTTAATAAACTAAAATGTTCTGTCTTATAATCAAAGTATTTAGGTTTTTTTCAAAAACAGTAATAACTCATCTGATGATTTGAAAACTGATTTTTGAATTTTTAGATTTGGTACCTTAGTTGTTCATTGTTTGTATTTATGATACCTGGACAAAGAAAGAAAGGTTTATCATTATCTTGGTAAATTAGGCAAAAAAAGAGAAATCCATCCAAATGATTTATTGTACTTTAGACTTTATCATAATTCCAGGAATGAGTGTTCCACAAAAACAAATATGCAATATCTTCATGGTACATAAAAATGGGTTAAAAGTCCTTGACATTTTAGGAGGTTAATATAAAAGATAGAGATTTTTACTCTTACTTAAAAGCATCAGATGATTTTAGCATAATCTAAATGTTACATATACCAAAGTATTTTGGTGCAATAATGTAAGCCTTTCATTTATTGCTACTAGACCAAATTCAAAATAAAATTGAGATTAAACTGAATGATGTGCTGCAAATCCTAAGTTTTATCAAACAAAAAAAAGAAATTTAACTAGATTTAAGTTAGCTATTTTCTTTTAAGAATAAACTTCTGCTATCAGTTTCATTTCATTTCATTATGTTGGTTTTATTCATTAAATGGCTTTTTAACCTTTGTGGATAATTTAATACAGCAAATGCTTTTAGGAAAATGCATTTGGTGTTAAAAGAATTGTTATAATAATAGATGTACTATTAACTATCCTAGTTGGTAAATATTCAATTTTCCAAAAGAAATGGGGAAAAAATGTAATAAAATTGACTGGTCTTCCATAAGTTCAAGACATTAACACTCTATGACATTTATTTTCCATCTTCAAATTTTATTGTCTATATCACAATTTTTATTAATTCAATATGTAGATTATTCTCTTAACTTTTAACTGAATGTGTCATTTCTAATATACCCGTTGTTCAAACTATGAACACATTTTTTTTCATCAAATTATACAAAATTATTAGATTTGGTTTTACTTTACTTCAGATGACATTTCCAACCAAGTTTGGGGATGGTTTTTAAGAAAAAATGTCATATGTGTAAATTTTGAGTACAAAAACTACTTATAATTTTTCAGGGTCTAATTTAGGTAGTAATTAAATTTTATTTTAGCTAAAATCATGTCATTTTATAATTTGTGATAGTTAAAGTTATTGCCCTAGTTTAAGAGTATAAATTATTGAAATTGTGTTATTTTTGTGTGTTTATGTAATAAGGGACCATACTAACCCTTAACCTGTTAATCGATTTATTTTTGAGGTGATATGTGGTATTTTCAGGCAGCAAGTATCAGAGAAATTTTTCTTAATTTATTGTATTCCAAGTCTTGTATACAAATAATAAGGAATAAGCATTGTTTTTAAGATGCCTATATTGTTGTTTTTTTCCCCCATCATAACTTTCTGGTTTGTTTTTCATTGCCAGCATGATTTACATTATCACTTTTTGTTAACTATATTCAATATCCACCTCAATTCTCAATTATGTTGCATTATTCATTAAAATGAAAATAAAAAAAATAAAAAAAACATTTATAATTATCATATTTTGTTGATCTGTTAATTTCAATTTTATTTGCTTACATTTTTCAGATTTTAGTTGTTATATCTTCTCATCTTTTTAAAGGTTCTACTTTTTAGGCTTTTATTTATTTTTATTTATTTATGGCTCCTGTACTGGAAGCACATAAGGTTTATGAAACACTGCCACGCTCTTCTGTCATGGGCCAGGTCTGCTGCTTTTGCTGGGTCAACACCCTCACGGCGCAGGCTTTGTACAAGGACGTTGAGCCAGTGAGTCCTTGGTGCTCCTCAGGGGCATCTCCACCCCACAGCAGCAGAGTCAAACTCTAGTATTAGTCTAGTAGGGTGATCTAGTGGGCATCTTAGTACATGCCTGAGCCATTGCACTTGACACTGGGCTTTAATTTTACTGAAATAACTTTTCATAGAAATATTTTAAAGATGTTTCTTGCTATTTATTGTTCATTATTTTTTTCTAATTTCGGTTTGTTTTCAGAGATCTTTTTATGTCTTAATATATATTATGTTTTTGTGATTAGACACTATAAATATCACCTTGCAAGCAAAGATAAACATTAATCTTTTTTATTCGTATTTTAATTTTATAACTAACTACCTAAAAGACATGAAAATATTTTTTGTTTTACACTAGATTAATTCTAGTTATCTTGTTTATTATCAGTTATTTCTTTTTACACAGTAACTCTATTTACAAATGTATACTGGTTTTAGATTTGCAGTATTAACATTTGCAAAACTACTATTCATATTGAATACTGTACCACACTTTTAACTATTTACTGTAAGATTTATCCAAATTTATAGCTCTAAGTCAGGTTTATAGACATATAGATATTTAAAGAACTCCCTTCTGCTTAGATGACTTTGGAATTTCTCATTACTTTGGTAATTTGGTGCTGCTTTGCATCTTTTCTACTCTCTTTATTGTTCATGTCAATTGATATTTGTTGTTGTTGGTATGAGCAATTATTAGTAGCTATAATTATTACTAAACAAATTAGAATTATTATCCACTTACAACTGCTTTGAGTTTTGGCATTTTCATCAAAATTACACGCATAATTTAATTTTCTTTGCTTTTTATTACCCAAATAAACATTAAACCATAGCTTCTTCCCTTTGTGTAACTTGCAATCTCTCCCACTTCATAAAAAAACAAACTTTGAATTTAGATAAAAAAATGATCCTTATAAATATGCTTTTATCAGTGAATTAAATTCATTTTTAGTTGTATAGCAGATTGTATTATTTTCATTATGCTTTTACTTGGATGATCAATTCATTACACATTACTTAAATAATTTTTAAGTATTATATATTATTATAGACTCTCCCATCAATTTTGCCATTGGAGGGTCATCAAATGCTATTTAATGGAAAAAAACTGAAATGTTTTACAATCATAATCTTAACCTTTAGTCAACCTCTATAAATAAAAGATTATATCACATAACATTTAGACACTTTATGTTCTTATAGAAAAATTAGCACTAGTCAACACGACAGGCATTTTTATGGTACTAAGTAATAGTAATATATTTTGTAATTTTTAAATAAAATAGGCATTTTACTGTTGCGATGTAAGCATTAAGTATTTCAGCATCAAATAGTTTGTTGAACAATTTGAGAAAAAAGATGGATTGAGAGCAAAGTAAATTAGCAGTTAATTCTTAAAGATAAAGGAAAAGATTTAGTGTGACTTATTTTTTTATCTGTTAAATGGAGTCAAATTTTTTATATTTTACTTAGAAATACAAATTGCTAAACATACTTTTATTGTTTGAGAAGCAAAAAATAATCATCTTAATATTATATTGTCGCATATATTTGTATCTAAAATATAAATAATTTATGATTGATGGAAATAATCAATAGCTTTATTGAGTACATTTGCACTACTATTGATCGAAGCTATTAAGCTTGATCAAGGAGCTCAAACATTTTTTTTCTGACATTGCTTAATTTAAATTATGAAAAGTACTTTTGATGCAATAATGGTAAATATATATATTTGAATAGCCAATAGAATACAAATGTATCAAATTTATTATTTTTTCATAATTTTTAAAATATTTCTTGATATATTTTAAAGTTTAATTTTTTGCCAAGGTACATTCAAATTGAACTCACAAATCATAAAATCACATCTTTTTACTTATTTTTGAAAAAAAAAATCTATTGATAGGATATGCATACAAAAGAATACTGTTTCATTACAATCAATTAACTAAAATAATAAAATTTTAAATTATTCTTTATTGATATTTTTTAAATGAAAACATTAGATCTATTCATGTAATCTACTAGAAATGACTATATTTAGCAGTTTAATTTTAACATTTTTGTATGGCAATCTTTAAAAATAACCTCTATCCTTATTACATAAAAGGGATTTTATGAGAATAGAAGTAAATTCATAAATCACTGGACTATTTTTATTATTTATTTTATTTATTTCTTGCTGTTAGAGACTACAAGAGGATCATAATGATCTCATAACAATTAATTGAATTTGTTTCTTTTTTTTTCTTTCCAATATCTAAGTTCAATATTTTCATATTTTTTAAAATGAAAGCTAAGCTATTCCTACTCATTTTTGTGAAAATGGAATTAAGATAATTAATTTTTTATTTATTTATTTATTTTTTGTAATTGTCGAAAATTTTATTGAATATTCAATGAATCATTTATGCTTGGAGATAATTGTTATTGAACTGAATCTCCTCTTTCATTGGTTTTGAAGATTTCAAAAGTTAATTCTACTACTTCTAGATTTTAGGCTTTTTTTTACATTATGAAAAAAAAATCATCAAGTCTCATCTTAGAAAAAATAATTAATTTTTAGTTGTCTATTTTAAGTTTTATGCAATAATGATTTTTAAAATTCCTTAAACCTCATACCTTTAATTATTAATTTTATATTCTACTAAAATAATATAAAATAATTATATATTGCTAAGACATGCCCAAATATAATTGTTTCTGCTAAAATTTCCACATTTTAAGTGTTTCACCATTGTGTAATCTTTTGAACTTTTTTCAACAAGTTAAATGAATGATAATTGGCACACCTTTGTAATATATCTATATTCTACCTACAGCAAATTAAAGGCTGCTTTTGATATGATTAATTGGGAATTATACATATAAAAATGTCTATATGTCTTAAGAATTTGAATAAAATAAGTTTTGTAAATTACACTAGATAGTCAATAGTGAAATTGAATTAGAAATGGATTGATTAATTTAATCTCAATTTAAAATTCAAAATTTCCATTATTGTTTCGTTTTAGACTTAAATTTTTCATCCAGGATTAGCTTCATATTCATTTACCTTTTTAACAATTTTTTAATTTATATTTTTTGTCAAATTCGGAGCTCTAAGAAACTATAGAGATGCTTTATTTATACTTTTTTGACTAGAAGTTTTATTGTGTTAATTTATCTTGAAATAAGGGTTAGGGTTATTAAGTTATTAAAAATTGATATAATTCAATTTAATTTGCTTAAATCATTACATAGATGTAAAGTGAAGATGAGTTTCATTTTTGGTGAAAGTCTTAATTCAAGTGAACCAAGGTGAATTGCTAAAAGTACATATGCCATTCATTAACATTAAAAATGGAAGGATGGACAGAATCTCTCTTTCTTTGTTTTTCTTTTCTTTTTTCCTCTACTTAATAGTTAAATCAACATTTGAATTTGGCTGTAAAGGCTGACCACAGAGAACAAAATCAATTATCTCCCTTTAGATGATGAAGCTTTTTAAATATTTCTTTGTGAAGCATGTGAAGTTAATATAGATTTCTCTCTCTGTATATTTTACTTAAAATACAAGTAATTCCTCACAGTGCTTAAAATGTAGAAAGCTTTAAAAAAAATTTTGGTTAAACCCAATTAAAAACCAACAATTTCATTTTTGATATTTAATAATTTTGTTTTAATTCTTTTTTTTTTTTTTTACTATAACAGTTTTTCATGTATACATAGTTTTATGTTGTGTTTTTTGTGAGTGTATTTCATGTGACAAACTGACATATTTTTATAAGTTTTTTTGTGGGAAAATGGATTTTGGGTGTTATACAACTACTACTCACTAGAAATGAAATTGAAATTTGTTTGATTGAAACTTCTGTTAAAGAAGAGTATGTCTATGTTATTTTGTATGAAGTTTTTGAGGTTTGGTTTCATGTAGTAAATTGTATGTAGAGGCGCCGGGTATGAAGTACCCTGGAGTTATGTGTGCTTTGCATGATAAAATAAATACGGTGATGCCTGTTAATTCAGTCTTGGAAATACACACACACTGACAGCACTGTCTCTTACCCTATCTTAGTCCAACCCACAAAGTGTCAGAAAACACATGGGTTGTCAGAATACTACAAAGTCTACTCTATATTGTATTATCTAATATGTTCGGATTACTGAAAGATAAGAATAATAGTTCATTTTATCTATAAAATCTTGTTGAAATAATATGTACTGCATTAAATAATAAAAGCATACTCAGAATTTTATAAATGATTATATGATAAATGAATATATACATGTTGTTGTGTAGAAGATGTCTTAAATCGATATTTATGCTAAATATTATATAAAAATCTATTACTAAGTTGCATCAAATAAAGCTAAATTATGCTTGTATGACTAAGTATGGTAACTTCGCTGCTGCTGCTAATTTGAAGATCTGAAGTGTTTGTTTGGATTGTGAAAAAAAGAACTGTTTGATGTTTAGACTGTTTGATCTTGGTTATAATAGCTGACTGAAAAAGAAAAAAAAAATCAATGCTTATCTCCCTTGAGTATGAGGAAACGTTTGAACATTTAAAAAAATTATTATTGTCTGTTCCAATCATTATATTGACATATTATTTAAAAACAATGACCTGGCTGCTGTTGTAATTTCCATTTTTTAGATTTTGCTACTGTAGGAAAGTATTAGCATAAAAAAATGAAAGTTTCAATATAATCAAGTTATTTATATTAAATAATTTATTGAAAAAAATATTAGCTTTTTCGTGATCATGATTTTATTACTATTGAACAAAATTAAACTATCATTTTGAGATGCTCTATATATAAAAAAAGAATTCAAGTCATTTTGTGTTTGATTACTAAAGATATATTTACTTGGAGAGCACCAACCCAAGTTTGGCACAAGGTCATTTTTACGTGCTCGGACCCTGGCTTTTTATATTCGGTGTTACCCTTCACCTAGATGAGCTGCTCTCCCGGGTTAATGAGCCCCATCTGCCCGAGGCTGCTAAAG